>JAKTVY010000017.1:0-286244 GCA_030560805.1 Suzukiozyma palmioleophila | reverse complement strand
ATTTCAATACTGGACCACCAGTGGACCCCAAAGGCGAGTACGCAGTAACATGAATTTGGTTCTCCGTACAAAACTTGACCATGGGAATGTTTTTTTTTTTTTTTTTTTTTAACTAAAATGCATTTATTGCTATGTTTTTTTTGTCCATACGACGAGCTCATTCACCTTCATCAGCTGATATCACCCACCCTGGTTCTGTACAACAAAATAGCATAGCCTGGCTAGCTCAATGGCTAGAGCGTTTGACTTTTAAGAGTCACTCAAAGCGCACTTGAAAGGTATCAAAAGGTTGCGGGTTCGACCCCCGCGTCGGGCTTCTAACTCTTTTTTGTACTCTACATTGAATTTAATACAAATGTGTTGTCCAAAGTTTATGTCTACATTAGAAGCATCGCTTACAGATCTATTGTATTCTTTGTAAATCTATTACCACCAGAAAGACAAAATATTCATGGTATATTTTAAACCAAGGCAAAAGTGGGATAACCGAGGCTAGATTAAGCCAAAACCTCTCAAAATTTCACAGTTTGGCATAGGTAAATTTTGTGCTTGACTCAACTTGTCATAGTCTGTTGAGAACCAACCCTGCGCATCGTCAATCATTTCACTTTTTAAAAGCTGTTCTCTAGAACATTTAGATCGCGTATCCTGAATATACACATTCTCCACCTTAAGGTCAAAATTTCGTTGCTGTTTCTGGGTTAACGAGTTCTGTTTGCCAAAAGATTCTGAGACGTAAAAGGGAATCTTGTGATGAGGAGTGAATCTTTTAATAGGGTAACTTTTGGTTTTTGTAAATGAGAAGTCGGGGAACGAATTTGGGTCCGAAAACAACGCTGAAATAATCACAGCAAATAATAATAGCAACATTGGCAACAATCGTTTCAAATTCTCCATCACAGAAAGATCTTCTTCTTGGGTATTTGCGTTAGTTCGTCTTGCACTTGCTGGATGCCTTCTTTGTCTCATAAATGGTTGACCTCCAAATGGTGGACCACCAAATGACTGAAACGTAAAACCATTATTACCAAAGGTGAAAGTTTGTGAAGGTCCTCCACCGAAAAAAATGTTAAAAATATCGTCGTCAAAAGGTTGAGCTCCACCTTGGAACCCCTGAAATCCCTGGAATGCAGTTGATCGTCCAAATGGTGAATTTGCACTTGCATGCTCGTACTGGGCTGACCTGGAGTCAGGGTCTGCTCCAGTTTGGTCGTATATGTTCTTCTTTGAAGGATCACTTAAAACCTCCCACGCTTTGTTGACAACCTTGAATGCTTCTGCCGATCTTGGGTGTGGGTTTTTGTCAGGATGTAATTTGATGGCTAATTTACGATAGCTCTTCTTTATTTCATTTTCGTTAGACGTTTTTGTACACTCTAAAATCTCATAATATTGATGAGGTTTGTGTGTCAATACTTTTAAAACAACTTTCTCTTGATCCGAACTGAACGACGGTGGCATAAGGATCCGGTTAATTTAGGCTCAAACAGCTTCATTATTGCAAAGTGGCTTCTGATAAAATTAAAGATGTTGGTGATCACACGACCTATTTTTTTTATCTCCATCAAGCTAAAGCAGCGATAACAGTGAAAGTAACCAGCAGCAGGTTTGGAATACAAGCACAGAGACAAAAGAAAAGCGACGGAAACTTTAAGTAGTTTAAAATTGCGTTCTTAAAGAGGAGTAAAAAGAGTTTAAAAAAGAAGGAAATTGGGGCGAGCTGGGAATTGAACCCAGGGCCTCTCGCATACTTGTATTCTACTCGTTAAAGTAGTCGCCCAAAGCGAGAATCATACCACTAGACCACACGCCCAATTGTTGGTGTTTCCACAATAATAGCGAACATAAACATACAGACCAACTAAACCTAAGAGTGTATACAATAAAAAAAAAAAAATTAAATCGTAAGTTAACGATAAATGCATTTTAGTTAAAAAAGAAAAGTAAAAAGCATTTAACCCAATAATTTCACCACTTATTTATCTAAGTCGTTAAATACATCAAACCACTTGGAAACTCTAAATCTCCCTTTAAAAGAAGAACTGATGTCGTAGGAGTTAAACTAGCAGAAACTCCATCATTAGTCAACATAGTGGTCTATTTAGATCTGGGATTTAAACGTGTGAGCTCATCAAACCCGAAGAAGGATTTTAAATAAATCAATGCCTCAGTATGTTTTTTGAGCTCTTGCCCTAGCTGCTTAACGAAACATATCCGTTGATTAGAGTGGTAATTGCTGGTATCAAGTTTTATGACAAACGATCGAGGAGCCCATGAAACATTTTAATTAAATTTTTTAACGAAAATCAATCAAAGCTAAAGGTAAAATAACATCCTGAAACACTATAATGCTTCCAACGACTAAGAAAAACGGCAAATATGTCACACATCTTTTCAATGAGACTCAGTCGTATCTTAACAAAGATGTACTAAACCAGGCTAGTCGATGCAAGCGAAAATGGTGGGATTGGAATTTCCTGTATTCTGTGAAAATAGAATATTGTCCATTCAACCTTGACTTTCACTGTAGATTGTTTTCTTGGAACGCTTCTACATAAATCTTCTAATAATCATAATTCTAATGCAAAACTTCTGGAAAATGTCATCTTTAAATTTAGTATTTTTTATTAAAAATGCATTTATTGTTTTATTTACTTAAGTTATTTTTTGGGCAATCTTAATCAATGATGAATACGGAAATGACTACACATGAGATTTCAAATAGCATTTGTACAATGGATTTGAAAGGATTGAATAATTCAAGCAATTTTCTCTCTTCACTTCAGCAATTTCCAGAATCAAAGTCTTTTTGTATCACCAAAGTAGAAAATGATAGACGTAGTTGCTTGGTTTGAAGCTCTTGGTGTATTATGGATCACAATAAAAAAGCCAGATCGATCAATATATCACCTACTAGATTCGTATGTACAAGAACCCTACACATTACTAAGCGCCATTTGTTAACTCGCTAGTGTGCGGCTGGCTACAACACATTCCGCCGCAAAAACGGTGGGATCCCAATATGTCCGTAGATTTTGCCGCCCGGCACATTGTATGCCAACCGTATGTGCGTCAGTCCAGTTGCCACCCCATTATATGAATAAATCCGACTGTCGATCTTAAATTCACCTATAAATAGAATATACAGGAACTAGTCACATTAAACAGGTACCAACATCCGTTACACACCCAAAGCAAGCAGCTCCAAGCTTGTACCACCATAGATGAAATACTCCCATTGTAATTAGCTGGAACGTACGTAATTACCCTTATTTCCTACCCCTATATTTTAACCATGTACAGGGAGAAACGCACGATGAATTCGTATTAGCGCAGGCCACTATATACAGTAAGCACATTTTTCCTCTCCATAATTTCAAGATTTACCTCAGTAGCCTCAAATTAGGCTGCAACTAAGCTTTGCAACTCAACGGAGATAACCAAGACCGGAACTGAAAGGAAAATGTGGTGGCAAAACGTGGCTTTGAAATTGCAATATCCTCATCGACTCATGTAACCATTCCGTGTGTTGCATATGTCGCGTTGACACATATTCAGCCCTTCATGTCAGCAATCATGTTGACCAGGGTATTCCCATAAGTAGCAACCTAGACAACAAGGACAAAAATTGTGGGCATCAACAGCAGTGTTCCAAAACCACAAACCTACATTGTCCTCACAAACACGGAAGCATTCGCCATTCACAGTATGAGGCGATTTGACGTGGAACAGATGGTGTATCTTGAGGCACGGCTTGCTGCATTGGGACACAGATCGACGGACTTAAAGGAGATAACGCCTCACATATCACGGTTTTAGCGATCTCGGAGAGCGCCACACATTTCCGGTATAGTATAAATAAATGAGCATTTTGACAGTAGTCATTTTTACAGCAGAATTAATTTACCATAGCTAGTATACATGGAGACGAGAAATTCTGGTGTCATAACACCAAAAATAGAGGAATCGAGCTCCGTCGGTTCTGACAGTGCTGTCAATAACAATGTTGTACCCAATGGTGACATTGAGGCTGGCAAGAAGCAGAAGTTTTACGAGAGTAATGCTGGGGACGGTACCCTAGCCACCGAGCAATACATAACGGGGGTGAAACTAGGGATTACTCTTTTCAGTTGTGTTATTTGCTTGTTTCTTGTAGCGTTGGACCAAACCATCGTGATGACTATTTTGAGTGAAGTGGGTAACAAGTTCCATGAGTTTGAAAAAGTAGGCTGGTTGACATCAGGGTTTTTGTTGCCAATGTCAACTTTGACCCCTTCATACGGGAAGATTTCGATTGCATTCGGGAGAAAATACACCATGTTGGCGGGAATATTTATATTTGAAGTGGGATCATTAATCTCAGCTCTCTCCACGTCTATGGGTATGCTTATAGGTGGTAGAGTGATCCAGGGGATCGGTGGTGGATGTATCCAATCAATGGTTTTGCTTATTCTTACAGAATCCGTCCCTATTTCGAAAAGACCGCTTTCATTTGTGTTAATTGGGGTAACGTTCTCTGTAGCATCGGTGCTTGGCCCATTTATCGGTGGTGCTTTGGCCACCCATGTAAGTTGGAGATGGTGTTTCTACATAAATTTACCTATTGGTGGAGTTGCATTTGCATTATTAGTCTTGGGATTCCATCCTCCAAAACCAAAGGGAAACGTAAGGTCAAAGTTGGCCAAAATCGATTATTTGGGTACTTTCTTGATTGTTTCAGGATTAGTTTTAATTTTGTTGGCCATCACGTTTGGTGGTGTCAACTATCCATGGAGATCAGCCGCCGTGATTTGTTGCTTTGTCCTTGGTGGAATCTTGTTAATTATTTTCACCTACTATAATTTCAAAATTTCAACTAAACCATTAATCATTAAGCATGTTATAATTGTCCCACAAATTTTTGCGGCATGTATAACTTCCATGTTCAATTTCGGATTCTTTATGATTATTGTGAATTACTTGGCAATTTACTTCCAAGTTGTATTTGATGCAACGGCATGGAGATCTGGTATCGACTTATTGCCATTGATCATTGCAGTAACAATGTCATCAATTTTCAATGGGGCATTCATGAGATTTACGAGATACATTAAAATTCCTATGATGGCATCGACCCTTTTGGGGCCAATCGGTACTGGGTTATTGCTCTTGTTAAATACCCACTCACCAGCTAAGGACAGAATTGGATTGTTAATTATTGCGGGTGTTTCAATCGGTTTACAATTCCAAAGTTCGATGATTGCTGCCCAGATTAAAGCCCCCAAGGATATTGATGGGTCGTTGATCCAAGTGACGATTTTCTTGAATTTCACCAAATCATTAGGAGGAACTCTTGGAGTTGCATTCGCACAATTGATGTTCCAAACTACAGGAAGAAGATACATTGCTGAGATGCTTAGTAGTTTGGCTCCAAGTTCCTCAGCATACCAAGAACTTTCTGGTTTATCACCAGCAGTAATAATCCAATCGCCAGAGATAGTTAATACTTTTTCACCAGCCACAAAATCATTAGTGGTGGAGCAGTTCATGAAGGCGATTAAAAATACATTCTATCTTGCGCTTGCATTTTCGGTCGTAACCCTTCTTGCATCGTTCTTCACTACAAACGAGAAGATTCCAAGACACGAGAACGTCAAAACCAAGGAGGACGACAATGAGGGTCAAATAAAAGTTGCCGGTTCCAAAGAAGACAAAGAGCTGCTGGACTTGGACTCATCGAAACAAAACTAAGTAAAGCAATTTATGTTTTACAAGCAAATACGATAATCAAGGATGATGTTTGCATCATCTAACCGAATAGACACGACAGACACAACAAACTAATCAATATAGAGTCGAGTCTTGAAATCGAGTTTGTCATGGCCCAAACTCGTTCTGTACATAATAAGGAACACATTAATAATATACGGTAAATAGTTGAGCTCCGAAGTGGTGTAGAACCATCGTGCATACTGCCACGCCAGTACTATACAATCCAAGGCTTTTATGGTAGTAATCGGGTTGCAATAATGGGCAAACCGCTACCAGAGATTGTTGTGCCGTCAATGTGCAAGACCACAGAAGAACACTGCATCCGCCGCCGTTGACCAGATGAGTCTAATCACCTGAGTGGCACATGATTCAGATGATTCGCGCACAGTTCACGGACGGACGCTTCAAATTCACTCCACTTAAAATGCAAAATTGACCCTGGGCTTGGAGCTCTTAATGGTGGTATAATGCTACATTTACCACCTTTACTATATTTGGATTGTACTGCAAACCGTTGGTCCATGAGGGGGAGAGAGGGGAAGTAGGTTCCAAGTTTGTCCGGAGTTTTTTTCCGCGTTTCGCCGCATCATCGTTCTTGATGCAACAGTTAAAGCATGGTAAACGAGGTAATGCTGGCAATGTCATTACTAAAGCCAATTGCACTGGGCATTTAGCAGATATGTTGGCAATGCAGACACGTTCATAACGCAATATGTTCCGTACTCCGTTTGTTTGTGGAGTCTGTTTGCAGCACCCAAGGACCTTGGCCAGTTCGGCCCTGTGTCGGATTCGATAACACAAAATATCTCTAAAAATTTTTTTATATATATAGGCCCTATCTATCTAAATTACTTAGTCAGTATTGAACGTAATATATAGACTGTTGCAAGGTTGTCGTTGTACGCGTGGTAATGTCTACTAAACTGCAGCAAATCAAGTACCCTTTCTGGTATGGTGGTGCTTCGAGTATGGTGGCATCAATGGTGACCCATCCATTGGACTTGGCCAAGGTGAGGTTACAGACAGCCAAAGTGCCAGGCCAGTCGTTGGTGGGGATGATCTATTCTATCATCACAAATGAAGGGTTTTTCAAGATTTATTCCGGTCTTACTGCATCCTTGTTAAGACAGGCGACTTACTCCACAGCACGGTTTGGGATTTACGAATTTTTAAAGGAGTTTTATATGGAGTCCAATAACGGGGCCAAGCCCTCGACAATGGTGCTATTGCCCATGTCAATGGTGGCAGGAGCAGCTGGTGGGTTGATCGGGAACCCATCGGACGTTGTAAATATCCGAATGCAAAACGATTCCACGTTACCACCAGAACAAAGAAGAAATTACAGAAACGCATTTGACGGAATCTATCGTATATGTAAGCAGGAAAGTGTGTCGTCGTTATTCAGAGGATTGATGCCAAACCTTGTAAGAGGGGTGCTAATGACTGCATCTCAAGTGGTGACGTACGACATTGCCAAATCCATCTTGGTTGACGCTCTTCATTTGGACCCGTCGAAAAAGTCAACCCATTTTTCTGCCTCGCTAATGGCAGGTTTGGTTGCTACCACGGTGTGCTCGCCAGCAGATGTCGTCAAGACAAGAATCATGAACGCAAAGGGTAGCAGCGACAGTGCTGCCACCATCTTGACCACGGCCGTCAAGAATGAAGGGGTGGGATTTATGTTCAGAGGATGGTTACCGTCATTTATCAGATTGGGACCACAAACAATTGTTACATTCTTGGTGCTAGAGCAGTTGAGAAAGTATAGATTAGGAATGTAATTTAGCATATGTATAATATTAATAGACACACTAATAGGCGCGGTAGTCAACCAGGACAATAAAGAAGATACAACAGGAGAGAAAAAGTACAACTGTGGTTATTTAAGAAGATGAATAAACCAAAGTAACTGGAATATAAAGGAAACGAGGAAAAAGTATAACCAGTAGAGACAGAATGTGCCCCAAGAAAAACGCGAATGAGGACCACGATCTCCATTTTGCTGATGTTTCCATTTTGAAACACAAGCCACTCAGTCAGTCTACACGGATCGACAAACACTCAATTGTGCTACATTACAGAAACCACACTTGTTGTGCAGAGCAACGCAGAAAGCACCACCAAAGGGCATCTGCCTCATAAGATAACAATATATTATCGTATATTTATAATGATTATGTCAACGGATGGAATGAAACACAATTCGTCTGTGTCGCAAACAATGAGTCTAAGTAAACAGGTAAAATCCCCGGATTAACTAGAGCTGCCGACGGATATCTACAAATGAAGAAGCCACCCACGCTCGCAATATATGAACAAATCAGGAAATTTAAACTTCAATGTTGTCTAATTCTTGCTTTTCAAAAGCTTCCTTTTCAGCTTCTAAAATGTATGGAATCAAGTAGTGAGTATCTTCTTCAGGTTTGACGGCCTTGCTTGGTGGTAATAATTGGTGGGACAAGGCTAATTGATGAGCAGTGATGATTCTGTAGTTTCTGGCGTAACTCAAATCTTCTGGCAATCTGCTGATAGCTTTGGTCATGATTGGGTTTTCTTCGGCGATGATGTCGTTGAACTTCAATCCCATTTCTCTGTACCCAGCGTAGGCACAGAAAAGTTTGGAAACTGGGACAACAACCCTCGATAAGGTTGGTCTAGACAAGATAAAGTCTGCAGCCTTAACAATAGAAGTAACGGATGCCATTTCAATAGTGTTTGCTATGTATAATGTGTACGATAAATTTCCAGTAACGCACTTATTTGGAGGAAGTGAAAAACCAATTTTAAAAACTTTTTATTGGGTGATTCTAGACTTCCTAATTCGGAAGTATATCGCTATATAATAAAACTTTAGTTTACACGCGGGCGATTCTACTCTATATGTCTATCCCAAGACTTCGTACCGCTGCTCTACCGTTCTCAGTAATGGTACTCGTCAGTAGATTGGCCGGCAGTGGACGGGAACCCCACACTCTCTAAAATCGTGGCGAACCCTGCTTCCTTCACCATGCCCAACAACTCAGTGTTCTTACACAAGATCAACCCCAAAATCCCACACGAATTGATCCCCAAATCGTTGTATTTAGCTTTCGATCTAGGCACCATGAGCATGTATTTGGTGGTCATGACAAAGTTATACGAAATATGAGAGCTTTCATTTTCTCTCAATACCGTAAGCGTTCTTTGTAAGAGTGCCGTGAAATACATCGATAAGTCGTCCTCCGTCAACTCTTCGTCAGGAAACACTCCCACAAAATGGGCATGAGGCAAGCCATCCTTTTGCAATGGCTCTCTCGTGGTATTTGGGATGAACCCTGGCGACTCATTAGACAACTGTTCAGCATAAGACTTGAAGTTTTCCGGTAAGGTCATGAACTGGACATGTTTATGAGGCTGGGAAGCACCACTTTCCGGCCCGCAGTTGTAAAAACTGAACCATTTCTTCTCTGGTTGGCCCTTTTCCAAACTTTTCAAAATTGAGTACACTGACTTCAACTCGTTTGGTGCCAACGGACTGTTCTGCGATGCAAATTCCTTGGTTATCAACATGAAATGGTATGGAACAACCGGGAACTTGTTGTAAACAAGCGCAAACTCGTTCTCCGGGCCATATGATGGAACTACCGTAAGTTCTGGTTCGGGATTGGCAAATGGATTTTTGGCCATGTCGCCTTTCTCGGGCCTATGGACCAACGATTCAAGAAGAGTGAGCTGGACATCAACGGTACTCGAGCTCTGTTTCGAGTCTACCACGGTGATGTGGTCAATTTCGTTACTAGTAGGAACACTCAACAAGATATCATTGTTGTTGATTGCGGTGTCGAATTTCAGTTTTAAAGTGTCGTGGAAGTCTTTAGGTAACTCGTATCCTTGACTCATGATTCTGCAGTATTTAGCCGGTCTTCACAGTGCAAATATTCCCAATGTCAAAAGAGATCCAAATGGCCAAATCTGGTTTAGGCTGGTACTGTACTGAACGATTAGATTATATACATTTTTCAAATATGGTAATTGTGCGCTTTACACCTGATTGACCACCACCGTTGACTATTCTACACTGTCACACTTACTTTCACACCCTCTTTGCCCTGATATTCTACGTCGTGGCAATTTACGCTTATAGTCTGATATTAATTAGTATATGTACTGTTATGCAGCGTTTTTCGCTTATGCAACATGTAATTATTTCCGCCTAAACCACCCAATAAATCTTGAGCTTCTCTTTCTCATCTTCTTGTCCGACTCTTCGTCGTCTTCAAGCGTACCCAAGTACGATCTGAGCGAGTTTGTTGAAAAAGACTTGGTTTTTCTATGACTGTATTTGTGTTTTGTTTGTTGTCCGACGTTTGTGGTCGACGACTGTTTCCTGACAGATTTTGTTTCGGGACCAGACTGGTTGGACTTTTGTGTCTTCCGATTGTATGCGGGTATCTGTGTAGCCTCTAAAAGGTTCTTTTCAATCGGGGACAAGGGCCGGCGGGGCTCTCGAACCGGCAGCCGGTCTGGTTCCTTGTTGGAGGCTACGTCGTGAACATTCACCGGGTTAACAACACTCGACAGTTTTACTGTTTCGGGAACTATAGCTGCCATTTCTTTCTTACTTTTAGCAACATCTTGCTGGAACGTGTTGGTTGTAGAAAGAGATGAAGCTCCGTCGTTTTCACTGCTGATTACAATTGTTGGTGTCATCGGTCTTTCACACACTGGAGAACTCGTTCCAAGCTCCAACAGTGGCACCAACGGACTGTCCAGGTAGCCTTTTTCTGGCTTATTATCTCTGATAGGCTGCTCAGATGCATAGCTCGAGTGGTCGGTAAGATCGGTAGTTCGGTTGCTCAATACTCCTGTAGAAGACGTTGCTGATTCAATGCTGATTGGACTAGTAGCGATGGTTTTACCGTACTTTGTGTTCGATGCATTTTCTCCATCGCCGTTGGTATCGTCCAAGTTGGGTATCGTGGAAAATGTTTCATTATACTTGTGCTTGTCGTCAGATTCCAAATGGTCGTCTTTATTTGTTTCATCTGGTGGTGATTCCGACTTGTTACACATTTCGGGCGAATCCTCCGCACTGTCCACCGTACTATCCACTGTAGTAGATTCTCTTAACGAAGACTGTGATGAGGACGGCCCGATGGGAGGTGAACCCATTCTTGTATTTCTAAGCTCGGCAAATCTAGGCAACGGGTAGTGATACGAGTTCGCTCGCTTCAGTGACTTCAAACTTGGCAAACTGGACGAATGGCCAAGCGAACGCAAATCTTTGGAACCATTGCTATTGGTTCTAACTAAATTGATACTATCACTAGATGAGTTTTTCAAAGCATTCGAAATACGGTTTGACTGATCATAGAAGATCTGGTACCGATTGGCTTTTGCTCCAGACCGTTTTTGTCCTATTGGTGGAGGTGTAGCGATACGTACACAAGGAGCACTGCCCGAGTTTGCCGAATCCTTTGACGAGTTTGAAAACGTCTTTTCGATTAAATGGCCATTAGGTAGTCTTCTTAAGCTT
The DNA here is from genome assembly GCA_030560805.1 of Suzukiozyma palmioleophila. Lineage (NCBI taxonomy): Eukaryota > Fungi > Ascomycota > Pichiomycetes > Serinales > Debaryomycetaceae > Suzukiozyma > Suzukiozyma palmioleophila. The sequence continues at coordinate 274,978 of JAKTVY010000017.1, read as the reverse complement.
GAATTGGATGAATTTGCCGATGCATTATTGTAGATACTTCCTGTGGGCGGTGGGTGCAAAAAGAACTCGTCGTCGGAATCGTCCATCACTACATTGTCCTGGATTTCAATTCTATCAATATCAATGTCGTCTTCTTCGGGAATGGAGTCGGTTTGTTCTTCGATAGGCTGCTCAACAATAGGCGTGCTATTTACATTGTGGTACGGTGAGTTTATGAATGGATTTGGGGTGGATTGTTTTGTGAATGGAGATGCGAGGAAATCGTCGTCTGGAGGGAATATGTCATCGGTGGGGATTTGTTGTTGAGCCACGTCGTTGCTACAGGAGCTATCACCAATGTGTAAGTTGGCATTAAGGATTTCGTCGAGGTCTATCACGGCGCTGGGGATATCGTCGTCGTTGTTGAAAAAACGCGTCTTTACGTATGACGACGACTTGGTTTGTCGATGGTATGACGACCCTAACTTGATGGGAGAATGCAAGGAGTTTGGCAGGAGGAAGCTGGCTCTGCGGCCGGGCGATAGGGTCGAGTTGTAACGTGGGGATGATTTTGATAGATCGGGAGTTTTCGACGGGTTAGGAAGTGAAAAGGAAGTGGTATTGGGAGCATTTGGAAAAGAAAACGACGACATGTTGGGGCTGTTGGTGAAATCTTCTTCGTTGTTGAAGGGAAAGTGTCGATCAATGTCGGCGGTGGTATCGAATTTGGGCACCGGAGGAGCTGATGCTGATGCTGATGCTGATGCTGACGCCGACGTGGACGTGGACGCGTGGACGGGCGACCCACATGGAATAGACGACGGCAAGGCGTGGGACGGCGAGAAGAGGCCCAAGCCTATGGCGTCAAAGTCGCCCGATATTGCCTGGGATCTTCGATGCCGATGGCGTCTATTGGGAGTAGCCGCCAAATGAGTAGGGTCTGGCAACGACGTCATGTGGCGGGACAAGCAGACGACAGCAGCGAACGAATGGAGATGAAGGGCAAGGAACAGCCACTCAACAAGCCCGGGAAACGTGGATCGCTAGACGCGGCAAATACGGTGGGGATAACAGAGCACAACAAGAAGACAAAGGAAAGGACGCTTGATGCAAGCCAGAATTATTAAACGCTACACCAGCGAGTGGCCATAGAATGCTCCGGGGGTCACAAGCAAGCAAATAAAACACACCGACGCGGGTACCACCAGGGATGAGGAAAATTCGCAAGAAAAATTTCAACTGAGGTTGATGGTGATGAAACTTGCACGCCAAATTCGTGATGGGTAGACCACAAGCTATATGTAATAATTTCCTATATATATAAAAACCCCAAATGGACGAAAAGAGTTAAAACAACCCGGAATAATTGGGCAATTTGTCGTCACTGATAGATACAGAAACAATAAGGACATGAAACCCATCTGGGCGGCAGCATTACATAGACGCAGGACGACATCAGCGTATAACCCCCGTCGTATGTTCCGGTTGTCGTGTAGGGAAATACGTGGCTTCAGGAATGACATCCGGCTAGACCAGAGTGATGACGTAGGGGAAAGTCTAGTTCAACCGCACGGAGAAATGACATTGGCAGAAAAAATTCACCACACGCGTGTCGCACGATGGAGTTGTACTCCGTTGTTCAACCCAGAAAATAACGGAATTAAACATGGGAGACAGGGTGACTCACTCTGTTTTTACCAGGCTACACTACGATGTCTGGCCTTGAAGGTTTTATGGTGGCCTCGGGGTGTTCCTTAAAGCATAAGATGACTTATTTTTTCTTTACAGCAGCCAGTAGCATGGTTACCGAGCACCAGCATGAAGGTGCAGCATGAGTACAGGGATGGTGTTTTGGTTTGGCCCAGAGTCAGACTGGTGCAAGAGTACGGCTGATGCCTCCAGACCCTGTTGTCACACTGGTTCACGTTCTGGATTCACGTCGTCGTAACATGCTGCCTGTGGTGCTTGCCGTGTTGAAATAGCTGCTCATCAAGTAGTAAATTTTTTGGCTTGGTGCAGGATCCCCGAGACAAGACCAGTTTGTTTGTCGAGATTATTTTATTCAAACTACGAGCAGAAAGAGGAGCTTGTGGCGGTTTCTTAATCTAATTATGCCAGTGCCCCTAGGTACTGATAAATGCACGGGTTAAATGTGCCAGAAATATCGCTAAAGTGTGTGGTTCTCGCTACAAAGATCTGTGGGTACATGTATGGAGTGTACTATGATTATCTATAAATTCTGTCATTTCTATTGTGCAATGCTTGGATATCGGGAAGTATTTTTTAACCTTTCGGCTGGATGTAGTATGGATCTAGAAAATCACTTTCTGTTCTTCTTAGCAATTCTTCTCAAAGCACGTTGTTCGTTCTTCATAACACCATCAACCATCTTATACTTACCTTTAACACCCTTAGGTCTTCCTGAAAGCCCTCTGTTGGACCCTCTGGCAACAACAAGTGTGGTCTTTGGTTTAGTCTTTTGTTTCTTGGTCAATCTCTTCATCAATTTCGAAATCTCTGCCGCCTTATCAGCCTCGGATTTATCATTGTCGTCATTGATTAAATCAGATTTCTTTTTCAATTTCTCTAATCTCTTCAATGCTCTCATTTTCTTACGTCCCTTGGCTTCAAGAACCTTCTTGATTGGTCTGGCATTTAATGTCTTTTGCTTTTCCTTGATGGCTAGAGCTGCTTCTTTAGTAATTGGCTTGACAATCTTACTATGCTTCTTTTCATCGTCAACAAACCATTCTGGCAAGTTGTCTCTATCTCTGAACGAGTATCTATTGATCCCTTCGTCAATCAAGTCATATTTGTTTTTCTGTCCTAACGCAACTTGATGTGCTAACGTCATAGCCTCAACAGTAGCAAGATCAACCTTTTCTTGATGCAATTTGGCCTTCTTGTATTTATCATTTAAGGTTTCTTCGTCAGAGTCACTGTTATCAGCATTGTCGTCATACTCGTCCTCTCCTCGTACAATTTCAAAGTCACTTTCGCTATCTTCTTCGTCACTGCTATCTTCACTCATTTGAACGTCTTCGGCTTGTTGTTGCTGTTTCTCCTTCTCTTTCTTGTCCATCTGTTGTAATAGTTGTTCATCTCCCATCTCTCCAAATATATTGTCAGAAGCAAAAAATACTTTGGCACTCTTGGATAATTTCTGTTTAGGTGTGGTTTCAGTGATTTGTCTAATATGCTCATCATCATCAGAATCAGATTCTGATTCCATTTCATAATCTTTTGGTTCCTCGTCGTCGCTATTTTCTTCTTCAGACTGGATTCCATCCCATGCTTCATCGTCAGCATCACCACGTAGTTTTTTGGCTTTCAATTTAGCATCTCTTTCTGCTCTTCTATCTTGGAATGCATTATACATGTCGTCAAGTTGAGCTTCCAATTCATCAATTTCATCACCTGAATCTTGAACTGCATCTTCATCTATATGAATATCATTATCTTTAGCCAATTCCTCATCGTTAAAAATCATCTTTTTCTTACCTTTAGCAAGCTTGTCAAGTTGACCAGTCTTCTTTGCTGTCGACAAATTGAACAATGATTCAGCACCAATTTGTGCTGCTTCAATACCAATGTTCATATCTGTTAACATATTCATTTGGTTTCTAACTATTTCCTTTTGTTTTATTTCATTTGTCCGCTTCTTTTCCCGTTTCTGCTTTTGACGTTGTTTATCCATTAACTCTTGCAATTCTTTATCAATTTTTTGATCTTCAGTTAATGGTTCAACTTCAACAAGATTTTCACGAGACTTTTCTGCATCTTCGTCCAATCCCAATATTTCTCTAGCTTGTTTTCTGAATTTTAAAATCAATTTAAAATCCTTCTTACCAAGTACTTTCAAATCTTTAATACATTCCAACAACTCTGGTGTACAAGACTTTAACTTACGCAAAATCTTCCATTCATGATCGTCTTTTGGTGGCTCTTCCAATTTATTCAATCCACCAAGAGTGTTGATAGGATCAGTATCTTTAATGAATTCCAAAAGTGGCATGGTGTGGTACAAAAGGTAATCACCTTCTTCATAACCGGTTCTGTGTCTTCTTTTGATTTCAGGATTGAAAATCTTGGCTTCATTATTAACTTTTTCTTCACCTAATTCTTCGAAAACTTCCTTTGGATCCAATAAACGAGGGTCCAATTTCTTCGGAGCTTTGAATCCTTTACAAACCACGAAAATTTCCGCAGAAACAGTACGAGATGCTGGTGGTTTAGTAGCCTCAACTTTATCGAATAATTGCTGGAATACCCACATCAAGTTATTGTAATCTCTGGATCTGAAAATCTTGGTCACAAATGTACCCCCGGCAGTTAAGTTTTCTACAGCCAACTTTAATGCCTGTAATGTTAATTGAGACTGTGTGAACGCATCCTGAACCCATCCTAAACCAACGTTAGGAGCACCATCATGCAAAACTGTATCAGCTTTCCATGTTTTCATGTGTCCTCTCAACTTGGATCTACAATCCTCAGTAGTAATATCAGATTGGAATGTAATACAGTTAGGCAAAGGCTTGATAGGAACAATATCCACCCCAATAATCAATGAGTTCACCGGACATAACTGCGATGCAACTTGACACCACGATCCTGGAGCAGCACATAAATCTATAACCACCTTTGACTTTTCCAAGAAATGCCCATACTTCTCATTAATTTGAACAATCTTAAACGAGGAACGAGCACGGTATCCTTTTTCCTTGGCCAAGTAATAGTACTTATCTAAACGACCTTTACTATTCTTCTTTTGTGTTTTCCCCATCTATGCTTCGGTTCTTCCACTTCGGTTGTTCCGTTGGCGATATCAGATTGAAAATCTCATGAAGCGATGAGATGAGATGGTTACAAAAATATTTGACTATATACAGGATGAGTATCACCCTAAAGAGTCCATTCTATAATTTGAGGTCTGTCGGCGACGGGATCGATCAAATTGGCATCAATCTGGTTGATGTTGGCTTGATTGCATAGCCAGCATTCTCTAGTCAAATTTTCGTCCAACTCTTTTTTGTTGATATCGGAGGGATTGGACTTAAAGTTGTCAAATATCTTAATGAACCTGTAGTTTTTCAGCTTGATGTAGTTTCTAATAAGACAATCTTTGTGGAAACCGTGATGACAGTTTGGAAAGAGGATTAAGTTCTTGCTAATAAGTAAGTTTCCACAAATTAAGCACGGTTCTCCCGGTTGAATTATCGAGTAGATCTTACCTTGGTTTTGTGCGTTTGTCATATCCTTGATCTGTTGCTTGAGATTAGAAGCAATGGTGAGCGACTCGGTCATTTCGAGAGAAAGCTGGTTGATTTTGTTGTTGTATTGGTTTAAGGATTTGACTATTTCATCCTTGAAATCGTTGATGACAATATTCTCGGGAAATAATGGTAGAAGGTCCTTCAACCCAATGAAATCCTGTTTAGACTCGCTGTTAGCTAAAGTCAAAATGTACTTTAACACTTGGTTTAATCGTTCCAGGCTCACATCTGTATATGGCTCGTTTTGTCCAGTTATGGAGTTTACCATGTCGTTCGTAATATCATTTATCCCATTTTCCTTTGTGTTGTTGTTTTTGGGAACGTCTGTGGTTCTTTCAATTTCTATGTTTCTGATAAAGTTTGTTGGCTTTCCACTACAAACACTGTTGATCAAGTACTTGGAAAACATGATCCACAACTTCTTCCTTCGGCTGTAATTCTCATCCTGTAGACTGATTTTGCTGATATCTTGGTTTCTATCTCCGAGCTCTTGCGAATTTGATTCTTGTTGATTACTTTCGTTGATTTCATCGTACTTCCGTAAAATAAACTCTCCTAAGTCAAAAAAATCATGATCTAGTGCCAACTTCAATGCCTGTTCAAACAAGTTGAGATATTGAATTAATATGACTACTGCAGCTTGATAATGTTTGTAAGATAAACACAACCGCAAAATGAATTGGCTATCGTACAAATGATTCCTATTGGACTCAGACTGAGCAAAGTTCAAGAACTTGATTATTTGCTTCGCTGCAAGATCAAAGTTAGTCAAGGCACTCGGAACATTCGTCGGTGTATCGGGATAAGTAATCAACAACGACAAATAATAGTTATTTATCTGTTTATTCTTTAATCCCTTATCAAATATCAACTGTGTTAGGAAATGAATACTGTGATTCTCATTAATTGGAATCAAGGTGTTATTCTTGTTGTAAGCCAAAATTGATGGAAGAAACTTCTCGTGTTTTATTTCCGTAGCTTTGCTGTCTCCATTGTTGCTAAACTTCAACCACATGTCAACCGTACCTTTGGGATAATTTGTCAAAAGCACATTTGCCGTTTTATAAATAATACTATTCGATAAACTCTCTGTGAAGTAAATTTTCAGAAGAACTTTCAATGCATTTTTCCACTCGCTATTGTCAATATAGTAATAAACCATAAACTCCCAATCCTCGATGAGTTCAGCGTAGTACAACAATTTCGTGGTGAAATGAAGATCACTTATAATTTGGTATATTGTTTGTCTGTGTAGATGTTTGCTGTTTTTCAGAACAAACGTTTCAAACTTTTTATTAAAATCGGCTATATCAGCTTCTGTAGATGCAGCTGGTTTTTCACCTGCTTCTGTTGCTGAATTTTGTAACCGATAAATCACTCGAAGAAGCAATTCAACAATCCATGAAGATAACACTTGTACTCTTATTTTATTCCTTTCGACGTCTTTGGCAATAGAGAACTTTACCAAAAGATATTCCACAAGTAGTTTCTCTGATACTAGGCTCAACGGACTGTGCAAATTAACAGTGTGGTTTAGTAGCATTAACGATACCTTTTCAAATGGTTCTGTCAGTTTAGCCAAAGTCTGTATTCCTTGAATTTGTAGTTTCAAAAGATATGCTGTATCCTCATCAGAATCAGAGAGATCTACACCGAATCCTCCTCTTTGCAACAAATCGTAACCTTGTTTGATCAATATCATATCAATTTTGAAAGCATTTGCTGTGTCTTGGTCGTCTAAACATTTCAATGCCTCCTCATACTGACCCATTTTGAAGTAGTTATACCAAACAGAAATCGATTCGTTTTGCATAACTAATTCATAAATAGAGTTATTTGTGTACACCCAATACGTATTAAATGTTTCGTCTGCTGTTAATCCGATGAAATGGTCGTCATATTCTGATAAATCAATCGTAACTGGCGGTGACCCGAGTGCCAATTTATTGAAGATCATGAGTTTCTGTTTATCTAATCCAATCAAGTGGTGTTTTGACATTGTAAGATCAATGATGTCGCCTTCACATGGCGGTAAAGTGTCTGTATCTGCCAATTCAATTTCCAGATCATTAGAATGGGTTTTATTAGTAGACGACAAACACAAGTACTCCGTAGAATTTGCTACAAAGAGCTTATTTTCAAACGGTGCTATTGACACCATTTTGAATGGAGACTTGAAAACTTTGACGATTTCAGAGTATGATGTATCGAAACATTCCCACACATATTGCGACGATTCTGTGAATGCGTTGAACTGGTTCAATGACTTGTCAAACGACAATCCCCAAAACAGCAGCTTTGACGGCGACTTGAACAACAATTTTACAAGCTTATCGTCACGCTTTGATTCGTCACTGTGTGACTTTAGACTCGATATATAGATATTCCCATCCGAAGTGGAAAACAAAAAGTTTCCCGTGGTGACAGAATCGGCAGTTTCGAAGAATAGAATATTGTCAATCAGCAAATTCTTAAATTTTGGAAGCGGTTTCAATGTGGTATAGCTGTCGTTCAAGTAGAAGTATGTATTTGTGGACAATCGAACAATCAAGTGGAGTCCATTTTCATGGAGCCAGCAATTGGTAATTTGCGACAGTTGCGACAGTTGCGACCCAATCGACGGTAGAGGAATTCTAACCACATGTGACGGATTTTCTAAATCGATTCTGATTATGGAATTCAGCAAAATAAGTACCATTTTATTTGCCTGAACTGCAACATGGTGTAAACCATGTTTGAGGTCAAACTGGAGCTGTACCTGGTCGACTTCAAACGAGGGTCTCTCGAGCAATTGGGACCCAGACGGGTCTTGTGGTGTTTGTCTGTCGTGCTGCGGTGTTGGAGACTCCATTTGTGGCTCGTACGGTGAGATTTGTGTGGTGTGGGCTATTGTTAGGCGGTCCGGATGGTGAGATAACGTGTCGAAAAAGGCGACAAGTGGTGTCGCAAATAGTGACATACAATGTCGAAAAAAGGCGACAAGTGGTGTCGCACACAATGACATCAATGTGTCGCACACCATGTCATCAATGTGTCGCACGCCATGACATCAATGTGTCGCACACCATGACATCACCACCGGCTGGCAAAGAAGCAACTAACGCCACCCACAGCACGCCAGCCGTGGCCCTTTATCAGTGTAGGTCGAGCCAACAGAGTACTTGCGCAGAGAGAATTACAAATTACCACCAAATTCACGATTTCCACGGCTCGGCCACTGCCCCTATCTACGAGCCTGGCGATGCGGTTTCGTGATGTCTACATTGTGACCACGTCGTAGATCTACATCGCACTGACACTAAGTGTTTTCTCCTGTCGTTTCTGTTCCAAACCAACCATTTACTCCCTAGCTTCGCCTTACTCTTCCCTAAATCTACTACGCTGCCGTGGTGGATATCTCGCTAACAGCAACAGCACAGAAGCTTCTACGATATGCACAGACTATGCCACGGCGAGTTTCGCTGCTCTGTCTGGCTTGGTGGTGTACGCACCAGCACCTGGCCGCAGCTGGCGGTGGATCTAGGCGGAGCAGGCGATTTGTGTGACATGCAAACCGTGATGAGTGCAGGACCCAATTTTCACCACTCCTGAATCTTTGGTCAAGTTTATAAATCAACGTTTACCCAATTGGCAAGTATTTACTCACAAAACTACACCATGAACGTGTTGAAGTTGCAGAAGAAGTTTCCTATTTTGGACCAATCGGACATATTCGGTTTGATTGAGCAGTTTAGAGCCATCGACATCGACGACAAAGGCTGGGCTGAGAAGAAGGATATTATCAACGCAGTGTCGAAAACCGGGACCTACACCTACGACCAGGCCAGAGAGACGTTGAAACAAGTCGATGTGGACGCGTCCGGCCGTGTTGAATTGGACGACTACGTCGAATTGATGGCAAAATTGAAAGAAGAAGCAAGCAGTGGTTCTGGGTTACAAGTGCCAGTTAACCAGACAATCCCAACGTCACCAAAGATCAATAAGGCTGCACCACCGATCCCAACGGCGAATACCGCGAAAAAAACCTACTTTGGTGGTAAGACCTCCGGGACCACCCACACCATCAACGACGAAGAAAGAATCGAATTCACAAGACACATCAACTCGGTGTTGGCAGGCGATGCCGATATCGGGGACAGGTTGCCGTTTGACGTCAACACGTTCCAGATCTTCGACGAGTGTCGTGATGGGTTGGTATTGTGTAAGTTGATCAATGACTCGGTGCCAGACACAATTGACTCGAGAGTGTTGAACTTCCCCAAGCCATCGAAGGCATTGAACAATTTCCAGATGAACGAAAATGCCAACATCATCATCAACTCGGCCAAAGCGATCGGGTGTGTTGTTGTCAATGTCCATTCGGACGACATCATTGAAGGTAAAGAACACTTGATTTTGGGATTGATCTGGCAAATTATTAGACGGGGATTATTGTCGAAGGTTGACATCAAGTACCACCCTGAGTTGTATAGATTGTTATTAGAGGACGAGACATTAGAGCAATTTTTGAGGTTACCACCAGAACAGATTTTATTGAGATGGTTCAACTACCACTTGAAGAATGCCGGTAGCCAGAGACAAGTCACCAATTTCTCCAAGGACGTTGCTGACGGAGAAAACTACACGGTTTTATTGAACCAATTACAACCAGAACACTGCGATTTGTCTCCGTTGAACACCCAGGACTTGTTGACTAGAGCAGAACAAGTGTTAGCAAACGCCGACAAAATCGGCTGTAGAAAGTATTTGACGCCAAAGTCGTTGGTTGCTGGTAATCCCAAGTTGAACTTGGCTTTTGTTGCCCACTTGTTCAACACCCACCCAGGGTTGGCCCCAATTGAAGAACAAGAAAAGGTCGAGATCGAAGATTTCGATGCCGAAGGGGAAAGAGAAGCTAGAGTGTTTACATTATGGCTCAACTCGTTGGACGTTGATCCACCAATTATCTCTCTTTTCGAAGACTTGAAGGACGGGTTGGTGTTGTTACAAGCGTACGACAAGGTTTTACCAGGATCGGTGTCGTTCAAGCACGTAAACAAGATTCCGCAAGGAGCCACCGAGTTGTCGAGATTCAAGGCATTGGAAAATACCAATTATGCCGTTGAAATCGGTAAAGCAAACGCATTCTCGCTTGTTGGTATAGAAGGTTCAGACATTGTAGACGGGAACAAATTATTGACTTTAGGATTGGTATGGCAGTTGATGAGAAGAAACATCGTCAACACATTGTCAGCGTTGAGCCAGGACAACAAGTTGTTGACAGACAATGATATGCTCAAATGGGCCAATGCACAGGTCGCCAAGGGAGGAAAGAGTTCCAGTATCAGGTCGTTTAGTGACCCCTCGATTTCGTCAGCTGTGTACTTGCTTGACGTATTGAACGGGCTCAAACCAGGCTACGTTGACTACGACTTGGTCCACCAAGGTGCCAACCTCACCGAGGACCAGAAGTTTGCCAATGCAAGATTGGCCATTTCCATTGCCAGAAAGTTGGGAGCATTAATCTGGTTGCTTCCCGAGGATATCAACGAAGTTAGAAGTAGATTAGTGTTATCGTTTGTTGGGAGTTTAATGGCAGTTGCCGAAAAGTAAGTGTATAAGTACCATGAATAAATGTATGATGACCAGACAAAAATAACCTGAAACAAAACCACGCTCGCGGCACCAACCACCGGTGTACCACCACATCTCTATGGTGGAACAGCCGACACCGCGAGACACCACCGTGAAACACCACCGTGAAACACCACCGTCATAATGTGTCAATCAGAATCAGAGTAAATTCCGGCATATAGTCGAACCAATAAAACTTGATAGAAAATAGCTGAACAAATCTTTTCTAGGTGAAAAACTCCCGTTTGAAACAGTCAAGAAACATGTCTCCCATCTTACCGTTTACCGAGGCCAACTCCAAGAGGGTCGCATCTTTGTTCAGACAGGCTTTGAGAACTGCATTTGACAGCTCGTTGAAGTACGACGCCTACAGAAATGAGACCATCAAAATTAGACAGCAGTTCGAGGCCAACAAGCACATAAGCAACCCGGACGAGTTGGAACAGGTCATTGCCAAAACCAAGGCCAAGTTGAACGAATGGAAGCACCCAGACCCATACATCCCACCATGTAGACCAGGTGGTACCAAGTTTGAAAGAAACATTTCTGTTCCAAGAGAACCATTGGTTCCAGGAGACTGGTGATTGACCCAAGTTGGTTTCAACCGGTGTTTTGGACTACGTTGCATTAGGCGGGGTTTTCGTGGGAAACCCCGTCCACACAGGTCTACGGGTCACTCCCAGCTTCAGCATTCATCTTCTTGTGATTCTATTCGGTTTGCACAGCGAAAGGCCGTCCAGATGCGGCCATGGTTGTAGTCGGCCGTTTTTTACTGTATAAACATTGTATGTTATTTATTTAATCTACACAGAAATATTGATGTTTGTAGCGACACAGAAAAATAATCTATAATATTATCTACTTTCTTTACAAATGCTGCGAATTTGCAACATTTATTTACCCAGGGTTTTTGACACGCCCGCTCGTATTCTACATCGAGTCCGTCTACAGAATGCTCTCTTTTCTCCAATACATAGTTTGCTGTGCATATACATGCCTAACCCTGGTTCTTGACCGGTTGCAAAATTTCGTTCCGCACACCAAGGTGGTTAGCCATTTGATTTCTCTGAACGACAGTGGGAGCCACAGGTGTTTGGTCCCGTTTCTGCAAAATCCCGCTCTTTTGCTGTCGTCTGCTGTGTTCAGTTCGGAGTTGGCCTGCTCCTTGGCAAACTCCAGCTCCCTTCCTCAAAGTGGAACCAAACACCACCAGTGTATAGCTCTCTGGTACTCTAGCGACTACGGCCTATTATTTCCGTTGTCGGTTGTTTGTTTGGCGGTTCTAGCACTCAAAGTATCGAAAACAAGGCCGTTGAAGCCCAAGTCAATGTCTAAACTGGCTTCACTGTATAACACATCTGTAGATGACGGCTGCAGTCTGGCCGTTCCCATGATGACAGTGGTGGGACATCATGGTACTGGGCTTGTTGGACAGGGGGAACATGGCCACTTGCCGTTGTTTCGCCCTGTATTGGCCAGCTCGGGTTCGGACTCGTCCTTCGGAGGTTGCGAGTACAATACTCTCTTCCTGGAATTGAACGATAATAGCTTCGAGCTACCGGAAACACAAGACCTTTCCAACGTCCACATAGACTACCTACACAGCGTTTACAACTCGTTCGACCAGGGCTATTTGGGCTGCGATGAACTTTCACCTTCTTCGAGGTCCAGCTTGCACTCAATTCCAGTAGAAAAGTCTGCTATTGCTGCAAAGGAAACAAAAGTTACAGTCAAGGGGACTATTGTAGCGACGTCTGGCTGTGCAAATACTCGGTAGAACGCCCATTAGGGTGTGGTGGTGCCTTGATTGGGTGCAAAAAATGGGTCTTGAGATTATACCAAATTTGAGCAAGAAGTGTAGTCACACTGCACTCTAACGATCAACAATACGTGTCTGTTGGATGTATTTGAACCTATATATCATTGCTTACACCACTACCTGGTGCACTTTCCAAAGTGCCATTGTTAAGTCTTCATATCACTTCTGGTGAAAAAATTCTGAAAAATAAAACAAAGTTATCCAATACGACTGTCTCGCTCTCCTCGACACATTGACACCGTTCAGCTGCCCTCCAGTGTACTTCCACGTCGCTTTCTACGAATTTCACTCTTCCATCACGATGGGAGTCACGTGCGTGATTTCGAGATGAGCATCTACGCTTATGAAGCATTTTTTTGAAAAATTTAAGACTTGAGAAATACAAGTAATTACCATAAAAAATGCCCAGATCCAAACGTTCCAAGCTTGTTACTTTAGCACAAACGGACAAGAAAGGTAGAGAAAACAAAACCAGAATTTTCGACGAAATCAGAAGCGCATTGGATGAGTACCAATACGTCTGGGTAGTTGGGTTAGACGATGTTCGTACGCCAGTTTTACAAGATATCAGATCCGACTGGGCTGGTTCTAAGTTGATTTTGGGTAAGAGAAGAGTGTTGCAGAAGGCATTGGGAGACACTCCAGAAGAAGAATATAAAGATAACTTGCATAAATTGTCCAGGGCCTGCACTGGTCTTGCTGGGTTACTATTGACTAATGAGACTCCAGAAACCGTGGAAGCTTATTTCTCAGCATACACCAAGGCAGATTACTCCAGAGCCAAGTCTAAGGCTCCTATTGACTTCACGATACCTGAAGGCATTGTCTACTCGAGAGGGGGACAAATTCCTGTTGAAGAAGATGTTCCAATGTCGCACTCTTTGGAAGAGACTTTGAGAAATAAATACAAGATTCCTACCAAGATGAAGGCGGGTAAAATCACTCTTAGTGAGCCTTATGAAGTCTGTAAGAAAGGAGAGGTGTTGGATGTTAGACAAGCGTTGATCTTGAAGCAATTCGGGGTTGCTGCCTCGGAATTCAAGGTAAACCTTGTTGCTTACTATAATAGCGAAAGTTCAGAAGTGTCTGAATTGTAAGAGGTTCATTTCAGGCGATATTGTTGCATAAATTTGTTTCTTTCTTTGTATAATATTTTACTTTAGTTTAAGTATTAATGTATTAAAGTTAAAATTAAATTATAACTACAAATTATATCTATAAATTACTAATATACATTTCATCACCATAGTTCATCATCTTCGGAATCATTAATGTCTGTGGGGTTGTTTACTGGAACCCTGGTTTGAACAAAAAACAATCGTGCTGACCCTTGTCCCAAATTCTTAAATCCAAACACATTATGAGGCGGTACCTGAAACGAACAACCTTGTATTACGTTAAAAGCTTCATTTCCAAGTGTCACCTCTATAAAGCCTTTGACAACGTGAAATGTCAATAATGAATCTTTAGAGGTGCTACTTGTCTTTCTTCCTTCAAACGGAAGGTCTATTAGGCCACTCGCACAGAAATCTTTGTTGTCAACAAAAAGTGGTGCCACTTTGTAATCGTCTAATGAAGTTGCCAGTTCTGGTTCTTTGAAATCTCCCGTATCAGGAGCAAATGCTACCGTTTTCGTCACTTCTGCGTTATCCTCAAAAACTTCCAAATCAAGTGATCCTCCCCCAATCCATTCTGAACCACTTAGATTTAAATCCGTCTCATCTTCTTGTTCTTGTGCCAGTTTTTTTGTGGCCCTTTTGGTTTTAGGAGGACTACGCTTTCTGGGTCGTGCTACTGGCTGCTCTGGCTGCTCTGGAACCTGAACAACTTCTTCGATTTCTTGCATCGGAACTCGCAAGAGGTCCTGGGCTAATGTGGCATCTGGATCCGTGGAAATCTCGGCCCTGCCGTATATGATACGTTCGTTCCTCCAATATGCTAATGGTGCTATTCTTGTTCTTCGTGATCTTCTCAACCCATTCTCTTCTGGAGGTGGTGAAGGTAACGGTGAGTATCTTGTTATGATTTGCTGCGGCGTACTACGAACACTAGAATTGGCCGATCTTTTCTTTGTTGTGGTTGTCGGGCTCTCTACATCATTTTCTTCGTCATCTTCATCTTCTTCCTCGTCGTGGCCCTGGTCTATCTGTTTACGTGCCCGTTTCCGGGCTGCCCCCGTTGTTTTCCCCAATGCCATTTTTTTCGTTAACGACGCCGCCGATTTCGTGGTTTTCGTGGGTTTCGTGGTTTGTTTCACGCTTTTTGTACTTGCCTTTTTCGGCTTGGCTCGTTTAGGTGCCTCCAGATTCGCTACCGGAGACATTTTGTCATCATCTCCGTGGTCGTAATTGTCATCTACCGGATTAAACGAGTCGTCAAAATCCAGATTCTGTGCTCCTTCGTGCACGTTTTCTCTCGAACTATCTCCGTCATCTTCTTCATATTCCGACACAAATAGCCCATTTGATCGATGCTCCGGTAACGGCGACCGCAAAGGCGACTTCTTATTCTTCTTTTTCGACGACGCTTTCGACGATACCGAGATTGGTGACAAATTATAGTTCTCGACTTCGGCTTCAGTAAAGTTGATTCTTCTCGCCACATTGTTAAAACTGCCCGCAGTAGCCTTGTACGAGTTGCTCGACTCATTGGAATCAGTCAATGGATCATCCCGGTACTGTCTGAATGCTGCTACCGAGCCAGACGGCCCTGGAGTTCCTTCGTCTACTTCAGCAAAAAACTCATCCACATCCTCCATTTCGAACTTGTCTTTCTTCAAGTTTTGTTTGGGCCGAATACCAGTCTTACGCGACTGGAACCCCAAGCTCAATAAATCCATCTCGCTCTACGAGGTCGTTACTGGAGGAGCTTAACTGCTTGGCTTGTGAGAAACCCTTATTATTGTTTTGAAAACGCGAAATTTGTGACCTCGTACGCTTTTTTCGTAGACTTCCGAGATCGGTAATGTGCAGTTGGGAACGCGAACTTTGGTTGAAAATTGTAGACTTCCTAATAGGGAAGTATGTTGAAGGTACGAGCTTGTGTCGAATATGTCGTATTTCTTCCTTAGATTACCGACTCTGAGTTGAGGTCGGTCGAGAGTTCATACGTCAACACCAAGCCATCGGAGTAAATTACGTAGAGCACGTACCGTAGGAACGACCCAATGCTCCTGTTTCTCACCGCTAATCCCACAATGGTGCGGTATCCAGTGTCACAAAGTGCGAGACTCACAGCATTAGGAAATACATGCTCTTGTCGGAACCCATAAACTCCACGGTACTGGCAAAACCGTAGAATTGAGACAAGTCCCAGCTGATATACTGCTACCAAACACAGTAGTTTCGGTATGACCTGCGATATGGAGATTCTGTCGCAGTTCTCAGTATCGCTGTTGTATGGGATTTGAAGATCAAACAAGTTCCCAGTGGAGCAATTACAGAATAGAGAATCCAGCTGGAATAACCCAATTCTTTTTGCAGTAGTTGAAACGACAAAATCCATGTCTACTTCTCTCCGTAGACGATAATGGCCGTTTTCCAGGTTGATTTTGTTTTCAATCATGTAGATTGATCTACGGATATTTCGATACTGATCGTCGAGTTTGGCAATCTCTTTGGAATCGTCAGTTTCTCGTGGTTGTTGGAGTTCCATTGTTTTGCATTCGTAGTGCTGCAAAAACCCAGCCATTCCTAAATCGCTGTACTTCATGGGATCATACAAAAGGTTGAGAATTATCGATTCTTTCGTGATTCTGGAGACTTCGTTAGCGTCGTCTAGAGCTGTATTTCCAAAAACCTCTGCTATTGACGAAACAGGCATGAAATATTTCTTCTTTATAGGCTTTGTTGTCCAGCAATAATCGCCTACAAGGACCCTGGCAATGACTTTTACGTCGCTAAATAATGCTCTGGGGAACCTGTGGAAACTAGGAACGGAATTTACGTTGTTTCTGTCGAGGTTTTCAAACAACTCTATTTGAGGGTCGACGTAGTAGCAATTACCAACCGTATCCAGTTGGGATTTTGGTATAGGACCCAGAACAAGTTGAAACTCGAATTCAAGAGTTATTAATTCTTCTGAAATGGACGCACATGTCACTCTAATTACGTGGCTACTATCGACAATTTTGTGGCTGATGAACGAAACGTCAGGAATGTTGTGAAGAAACTTGTGACTTTTGACGTGGGTGAACTGTTTATCGGCTTCATGGTAGTAAAATAGCGTTACGGTTTGTGAATTATCAGATGTTACTAGTAAAGTGTGGGTGCAGTCAAATTCGTCGTGATAAGTAAGACAATCAACACCCCAGACAGACGCTTCCAATTTGAGTTTGAGGTCTGGCTTCACCTTTAGGCCCAGAAAATGACTTCTGATGTATATTTCCTCGTCGTCAATGTCTGTATTCAGAGAAATGTCCAATTTTTTCATGTGTTTTGTCAAAGTGGATCCGTACCAGAACATCAAACAGCCATCATCACTGCACGATACCAATCCTTTTTGGCCGCAAAAGTTGCTGAACGACTTCACGGTATTGACAGTGTGAGGAAACCGTGGCCAAGTCGACACTAGTCTGTCTGTGGTGAAGGTTGTAACTGGTCTAGTATCGAAAACCAAGCAGGGGTATTTTAGAGGCAATTGGGTCTCGCTATCGAACTGAAAAAACACCAACTCCGAGCTCTCGGCCACCACTAAGTAATCACATGTTTCGTCTGAGATTGTGCAACTCAAATTGTTCTTGTATTTGCGAATATTGTGCAAGTTCAATAGCCTCGATTTACTGATATAGCGCAATGCTAGCCTATTGGAAAACGAAAATTCCGAGCTGTTTTTGATAATTGGGCCGTAATTGTCAAAATTGGCAATGCTGTCTGGTTGTGCTGTTTCTTCAGGCACTTCGGTCTTGAAGTCCCATTTGGAAGACAGCGAAATCTGCGATAATTGGGCGTCTAGGTCCGCTGGAGCTGCGCCGGAAGCGTCGACCTGGCCCTCTGGAACGTAGCTATACAGTCGATCTGTCCGTAGGAGCTCCAGAAGCCCACTTCCCACCTCACTGTAGTCTATATCTTCCGTAGTGATATCACCGTCAGCACCACCAAAATCCGGATCCAAGTGCCGAACAATGTACCCGTTGAATCTGACGGTGTCGTCGTCGTCAACGATCGACGCGTTGGTATCGGAACCGGACTCCGACAAATCCTCCGCCATGAAGAGCAGTGGTAGCGAAGGGGCGCCAGGATCGGGGGAAGAAAGCACTCTTTTGATGCCACGAAACGTCAAGAACCGTTCGAATCTCCGGTTTATTGCCTCGACATCAACCATTTCTCACCATTGTTATCAAAATCACGGGGCAATTGTGGCTAACTTTTGACGTCACAAAAAACTCAATCTCAAAAAATGAAAAATTCTGTATATTTTACTAGCTACAATTTAATCATCAACAAAGAGAGCAAATTCCATCGATGGGCGACGGAGAACAACACCACGCAGACTACGCCAACGTCAGCGGCTTGAACAAGTCAGAAACGTTGCAGCATGTGATCGATAGTTTCAAGGCATTGTCGTATGACACAGACAATTGGATTGCCAACTTGGCCAACTGTGCTAGTTTACTTTGGTATGGGTACCAATCACTTGGAGTGAGAGTAAATTGGGCGGGATTTTATGTAAAGAACAGTGCGGTCGCACAAGACGAGTTGATATTGGGGCCGTTCCAAGGGAAAGTTGCGTGCCAGACGATTGCATACGGGCGAGGGGTGTGTGGGAAGGCAGCTACGACGAAGGAGACGCAGTTAGTGGGCGATGTTCATGAGTTTCCTGGCCATGTTGCGTGTGATGGTGAGACTAATAGTGAGATAGTGGTGCCATTGGTCAAGAACGGCGAGGTTGTTGCGGTGTTGGACCTTGACTGTTTGGACAAGGGAGGATTTGATGAGGTGGACCAGAAGATGTTGGAGGAGTTGGCGGGAGAGATTGTGAGCGGGTGCAACTGGGACAGGTTGTAGAGGGGGTAGAAGGAGGTGGAGGAGGTGAGAGGTGAAGTTGAGAGGTTGATGATGAGTAGTGATGATAACAAGATGCATTAATATACAATCAGACAACTTGAACCAAGAGAGTGTAAGACAATGAATCATGGCAATGAGAGCAAAAGATCAGAACGAAAATCAGTATGAGCTTTAAAATCAGCTACAAAATCAGTCTATAAAATCAGTTTAAGTTACAAAACCAGTATGTGCTATAAAATCAATATGAGCTAAAAAATCAGTATAAGCTAAAAAATCAGTATCAGCTAAAAAATCAGTATGAGCTAGAAAAACCAATACCAGCTTTGGAATCAGCTATAAATCAGTATGAGCTATGAAACCAGTTTTAATATCAGCTTTAAGATCAGTTGTAAAATCAGTATGAGCCTTGAAATCAACTATAAATCAACATGAGCTATAAATCAGTATAAGCTATAAATCAGTACGAGCCATTAAACCTGTTTTAATACCAGTATGAGCCATAAAATCAATACCAGTTCTTAAATCAGATATAAAGTGTCGTTGCTACTCCACATGAGCTATGCAACCAGCTATAAAATGAGAAAATTAGTAAGAGCCATATTCAGTGTGAGCCATATTCAGTGTGAGCCAATTCAGAATGAGCTAAAAAATCGTATCACGTAACAAATCATATCAGCTCCTAGTCTCTTTCACCATCAGCTGCAGATCGGTTTCTACAATAATCCCGCTATATAAATCAAACCATCTAAAAAGACTTCGCATTTAAACCGGTGATAATCATTTTCTCATTTAAGCTATAAACTCAGAATCAGCTTAAAATTAATACCACCCATAAATCAGCACATAAAATCAGCATGAGCTATACATCACCACTACCTATAAACCTGTCTTCTATATGGTTCATCTTCTGATTCACCATCTTCTGATTCACCATCTTCTCTTTAGTCTACTTTTTGTTTGTACAATCTTCTACTTAAGCATTCTATTTGTACCACACCGCTATACCCACTATTACTCTACTTCTACACCCACACTCTACATGGTTCTCGTAAAACAATTAGTTATTAAATTACAATCATAAGCTAAACACACACAAAGAAATTCTACCAACTGGGTTCCTCATACTCATCAATCATAATGTGTTACCAAAATTACTTAATTTGGTAATTGGACCACTCGCAGTCATACAAACGGATACATCGATGGTTTTAATTTTACGTTGACTTGGGCACTAGACACTTAATCCTGAATTTGCTCTCTTCTTCTTTGCTCTTCTCTATCCAAGTTATGATACAATAATCCTTTAGCTTTTTCAACCGCAGCTGGAGTACCAGAAATCGTGAAAATTCTTTCGGTCTTGCCTTCAACTTCGTCAGAAATCCCAATGGTTGCACCACTTAACTTTCTTACTCCCTGGATTCTCGAACCGTTCTTACCAATTAACGCCCCTACAATCTCGTTGGGGAACCCGATACTGGTGGTCTTTCTAAATCTGGAATTGGCCGCAGAACCGTTGTTATTGGACGAGTTTTGGTAATTGTACCCTCTTGGAGTGTAGTAGTTTGTTCCAACTATCGAACTGAAATCCTCAATTAAACATCTGGAAATTACTCTTAACGAATCGTATAAATTGTTGACTGAACCCTGCAACTCCACCAATCTTTCGTTCGATCCCGGTAAAAACGATTTGGACGCGATCATGGAGATGTTGAATTGCGATTGGATTTGCTGGATTCTCATACCTTTAGAACCAATTAATGTTCCCATCTGGCTGTTCGGAATCAATAATCTTAATATGGTGGTTTCTCCTTCGATATTAGGGTGCGATGACAATTGTTTCAACGGGAAGTATGAGTAGGTTTCTTGCGTAGTATTGGCAGAATTGCACAATGCCTGGGCAAAGTAGGACAATGCTTTGGCACAGTCGTCAAGAGTCCCCGACACCGTCAAGATTCTTTCGTGGGATCCTGGCTGCAATTTTGAAATTCCGGCTTTAGTATTGGTGTCGGATCTAATTGAGTCGATGACCGAGCCGTTTTGGCCGATGAGGCAGCCGGCTTCTTTGGCAGAAACTAATACTCTGTAGTTGATGAGGGCAGAGGCCTGGGATTTGTCGTGGACAGAAGGTAAGGTGGTGGAGACGTTTTTGGCGGGGGAGTCATTATCGAGGGATTCTGGTTGTTGTTGGGACGATTGCGGTTCTGCTCCATTGTTGGCGTCAAGAGTAGGTTGAATTGCTTCACCTTGGGTTTCGTTGGGGGTAAATTTGGTATCAAATAAGGAGTCGTTCATTGTGGGAAAAGAATTAATACTGAATTGTCTGTGGTGGTGAACTCGTAATGACAGCCGTGTGTATTAGATTCTGATTCAATTATGCCAAACAGTCAAGGTTGTAGAGATACAACAAAATTTTCCACTATGTCGATACTCGTCAAAAAATTCGTGGCGTATACAGGAGATGTTGGTGATGGTGGTGCTGGGTAGGACGGGACGGCGGTGGGACGTCGGCACCGGCGGCGGTGGTACGGTGGTGTGGCACGGTATGTGGGTGGCACCACGCGCGTGGGCTTGTTCCAACTCCGTTTCGATTGCATTGCATCGAGCGATGGTGTCATGGTGCAGCGGTGGTAGAGGTGCTACGTCGTAGTGGTGCTACGTCGTAGTGGTGTTATACGTGGTGGTGCTGCGTCGCAGGTGTCGATCAATGTTGCCGTGCTATGACGTTGACCCGGCATCGTCCCATCGTATCACGGTCGTCAGATTGTGCCACCACGGCGATCACTACGTTCCATGCCAACTATGGATCAGGGCTATATGGGTGATACCATGCATGTCAGTCCGGGCGTTGGACCAAACACCACCAGAGGAAATCTGCCTTAATTTTCATGAAACTGTTGCGGCAGTACTTCGATGTTGTAGTGGCATTGACTCCTACTTTTATGCATCGGAGATAGTGTTGACTCCTACATGGATATCTCAACCCCCTCTTCTACAATTGAATCGTAATTGATATCCCTGGCTTACTACAAGGGTCTAGTGCTATCGGGTACAACTTCTACAGCAATTCCCATAAATCTCGCCAAAATGCTGGCCTAGTCCAATGGCCATTGTGAACATCGGAAAATTACCATCCTTATTTTTCCGGGCTACAAATGGTGCGTTTCCTGTGCCTGCAGTGCAATGCCTAAACTTTATTATTGGCATCTTATCGTCGTGCTTCTTTGTTCATGACAATGAACCCCCTGTAACCCTTCCTCACGTCAAAACTGCCAGAAGCCCCATCCAAAGTAATGAAAGTTCCCCTGGTGGACGCTGGACTCGATTACCTCCCCCATAACAGCAATCGGGCTCCGAGTGGTAGCGTCGCAGGGAAGTTATGCGGAGCAATTTGCGGAGTTCTCAGTGGAGGTCAAAGTGGAGCGTGAAGTGGAGCTTGAAGTGGAGCACCCTTTCTATGTGGAAGAACAATGCTCGAAGATTTATGAAAATGATTTTTCACTGTTCAGGTCCCACTACCTAGGACTGGAAATCGTACGATGCTGTCAAGGGTTGTTTTGCCTCATTATGTGCAAAGTAATTTCCAAAAATGACCATCATTCAATATTTCGATCACTCATGTTTCATCTGCACAAGACAAAGGGATTGTGAACCATGTTGATGAGACAATAGCGGAAAAATGATCGTCGCATTCGTAGTTTGGGTGGAACATGTATCCTGTAAGGCGATAATGCAAACGCCAGATTAAGGAGCATATCGTGCCAATCGTTGTGGGGACCAAAATGAAATATTTTGAAATGCCCCTACGAGGTCATAGTTCTTTATACATACAGTATGAGATTAACGATTTCGGGGTGTTTGTGTGTTCATGTACCGTCTCGTCATCTACTAGTGACAAATTTGGGAATCTCGACAGTTATTTTGATCTGATCACAGTAGGTTACATTGATCAAATCCTGGATTCAAAAAATATCGCCCAACCTTCGTTGCATGAAATTTGTTTGGGGATATCGGATACTACTTGTTTTGATATATATCATGTATTAAGTGAAATAATCTTCAATGCTGTTAACAATATTCTATGACTATTATGTACGACTGTGAGCCGGTGGATGTGGTCATCGTCATGAAATAAATAAAATTCGAAACGTAGCTGGTCACTACCTCCTACTATCTCTTATGCGTCTGTGTAGTGCGATACTTTACCGTATACTGGCAAATCTCTGCAATGTTGGTGAGTGTGGTTGACTGACGACAATCGTCAATGGTGGAACCAAATGGGATTGTTCTGAACTGAATGAAAATTTGCTGGCAATTTGGTCAACTAATTGGCTTCCAAATTTGGCGAACTGAATGAGACCTAACTAAAACGCTGGATAGACAGATCTGGAAAGTGGAAAATCGTAAATTTCACCCTTAGCGAAATTTCAAATTTGAAAATTTCCACATTTCCTACTTTCCATAATCCACAAATCCTCGTAGTCCTTCAAATGCCAATGTAGTCCTTGGCACTGATGGTGTAGCAGCTTCCCTTGCGTTCTCTGCCTACGTTGTCTTCGCAGCACAACATGTCTGCGAACGAGTAAAAGTCAATGGTGATGTCCTTATCGTCACCAGGAAGCTGGTCCAATTCGTCCATGCTAGAGTCAGCAGGAGCTGATTCTTTTGGGTTGGTGCAGCACGCCGATTTCTCGTGCTTGCACCCTCCCAAGCTGTTCATTAACGAGTTTGAAATAATCGACCTAGACCTCGATCTAGGGCTAAACGTCTCCTCCTCGTCATCGTCGGCTTCTTCGTCGTAACAATTCAACTTGATGTGCTTATAGGAAAACTTTGGGTCGGCAATTAGCTCGGTGGTGGTGTCCAAAATCGGGTTGGTGAAATTCTCCAAATTGTAGTGCTGGGGAGTTTCTGGCGAAATGAACCCCGACAGGTTGATGGATCTTTCAAAGATCTGGGACAGCGACGAAATCAGGCTGGACGTCAGGCATCCTCGTGGTAGCCTGGGCGGCGACGTCAACAGCAATTTGTTCAACGTGAAGTTGAGTAGTCTGTGCAACCGATCGGGCGTCGCATTGTCTTTGGGGTTGGTGTCGGTGGCAGTGTTGGAGCTGACCCGTACGAAGTCGTCGCTGGGGCCACGAGTGCTAAGAGGATCGTGGCCATCGTCACTAACGGAACCGGTGTCGTCTGGCGCCCGGCTGTCATCAGAGTGACGGAACTGATGGCTGGAACTCAGGCTCAACCCATGATCAGACTTAGGTTTTGACATAGAGAAATCAACAAAACAATAAACCAAATGATAAACGTTAAATGGTAACAAACAATAAAACCCCGAAAACACCAATGAATGCCGTATTATACTTGGTGTAACTCAACTGTAATATTCACGACAATCTACCGTTGTTTGGTATATATATTAGGACAATGTTGAGGTTTGCACGTCATGCAACCTGAGAGCAGTAAAATTAACCCACAATAAAATTCCTTCACTGATAATAACCTCCTAATATGTGGTCATGCATGGTTCAAGGAGAATCCATGCAGTGGCACAAAAGGTAGGGCTAACATGGCTCAAACGGGATATTTTCCTGCAGTAGAACAATGGTGGTGTTTGTTCTGCGCCTAGAAAATATTTTCGTTTGGTGTGACCATCGCCTCCCCTCAGAGGTTTTGTGGGTGCCCCTGTGCCCTACCACGACGGCGGGATTCTGGGAGGATCTGCCTGCCACGGTGGTAGTGTCTGGGGGTGTTCTATGCGTCGATGGCTCAGCGGTCTTTGTGTTGGCGACGTATCGAACTTTCCAGGATGTTTCCTTATACGGGGACGGATTTATGATGGGTGATGGCACCGGTGTAGGGGTTGCCAGTGGCACTACGGCTGGTGCTACTTGTTGGGGGTGGTTGGGTGGATCGGTGGTTGGGTGGATCGTTGTGGATGGCGCCACTTTGTGCTTGGGTTTTCTGGTGGTCGCTGGTGTCACTTCATCGTCCAACTGTCTTTTGTGGGCGCTCTGGACACCGCATAATTTTCAGGTCACAAAAGTGGGACGATTCTATTTTTTGCGCCGCCGGTATACTGCACCATCGCTGCCAAGGGGCCCGCCTTCTTTGGTCCATTGCTACCGGCGGCGTTCATGGGTGGAAACGCTACTTGCACGCATCCTTGTCCCGTGGGTGTTGTTAGTCCTCTTGAAATTGTGCCATCAACATGGTTTTCTCGCCGGAAAACCTCGTACGTCTCCGGCCTCGTACCGTCCGCCGTGTAGTCCAACATTCGTGACGTGATGATTCAGCTATCACGTGGATGTGTGGCCGGTAGTGTGCGTCGTGTGTGTCCTTTTTTCCGGTGTCGTCGTGTGTGTCCGGTTTTTTTGTTGTCTGTCGTGTCTGTCTGGCGTGTTGCTTGCTGTCTCGTAAACCAATTTACTCAAAACAGAACCTGAATGCGTCACGTGCGTTAGGTCACGTTGACGTATTCCAGTACGTTTTACCAATTCCATCCACATCAAGACCACCCAGCAACAACGACAATGAACGCCACCGCCATCGCGCAATGGGCAAACTGGACACTGGAATACGCACCGGCTATTCGGTCGGCATTTGGTTGCAGTTACGACAGTTTAGACACGCTAGCAGCGGAGTTACCCAAGTACATCTACCTATTACCTGTGGACATAGAATGGCAAAGTAGTGGGTTGATTTTGCTTATTTCCATGCTTACAGTTTACATTGGCAGCTATTCTACCGTTTCCAGGCCAAAACATGCAATTTCTCCCAATCCCAAAGATGCAGCCTTTGATCCTTCCGATAATGACAATTGCAAGTACAACATATTGAGCAATAACCTGATCGAAATCAATGATATGCAACAAATGACGTGGCTACACACAATCTCCATTCCCGTAGCGAGCGGGTTGTCGCTTTACGGGTTGAATTATTTCATAAAAACGTGGTCGATTGACAAATTGAACTTCTACTTGAATGTGTACGTCACGGCCGTGAGTCCAATAATGATATACAACACAGTCAGCTACTTGTTGGTGTCGATTGGGCGTAAGTTGAGAGTAGACTGGTCGAGATTTAGACTAATTGTTGTCAAAGATAACACTCTTCCACTCGGATATATTGATTCCAACATTGACCAAGACAAGATAGAAAAGCATTTTGAAGATTGTATTGACATTATCAAACCGACAAATTCTATTGATTCTCCGGTGTTTAATTACATTTTTGACTTGAAACCAATGGTTTGTGTTCCGTTAACGTTGTTCGCTACGGGATTGTTCTATAGCTACAACCCTACTTTTAGTGATAGACACACCAACTGGATTGTTAGCAACATAGTTGCATTTTGTTTCACTATTTCCGGGATCAATCAATTGCAATTTGGAAGATTCAAGCTCTTATTTGCGTTGCTTTCTGCATTGTTCTTTTACGACATTTATTTTGTGTTTGGGACAGAAATCATGGTAACCGTAGCCACCGGCTTGAATATTCCTATCAAGTTCATTTTTCCAAAATCTTTGGATACTTCACAAGATTTCATTTTGATTGGGTTAGGCGATTTGGTTATTCCAGGAGTGTTTTTGAGCTTATGTTTAAGATTTGACCATTATAACTACTACATCAAAACCAGGGCTTCATTCCACCATTTGACTCAAGTACCCAAGCCATACTTTATAAGTGGATTAATCAGTTATTGTAGTGGGTTAGTCTTGACCAGTATTGCTTTACACATTTCCAAGTCAGGACAACCGGCATTATTGTACATTGTGCCTCTGTTGTTCGTAGGGATTGGATACCAAGCATGGAAACGAGGTGAGATTGAGGAATTGTGGAAGTTTAATGACGACTTGGAAACGAAGTCAAAGGGTCATGACAACTCAAAAATTGATGATGACGAAGATGACGAAGATTACGAACAAGAATGTAATGATAGTTACGATGAATGGGAGGATAGAGTCGAGTTGAAACGCCAACAAATGGAACAAGATACTGATGAAGATGATGAGATCGTTTACCAGTTCTTATCTTCGGACGATGATGACGATACTTTTGTTATTGGAGACGATGACGAAGAAGATGAAGAAGACGAGGACGACATCGTGGTGATTGACGAGGAAATCAACATTCAGACATTGAAACGGGATTTATCTCAACCTGTTCAGGAATGGTATGACGACGATTCCTGAGCACGCAATGCAGAATGAACATAGACGTTTTAGTTATTGGAGCAGGACAATGTCTGACTGTGAACACGCGCTACTATGTGACCGCTTGCTGCTGTACATTAAGTGTCGGTAGCGTTGAAACCGTGGTGGTGACAACAGGACAGTTGCGACACTAGGCAGTAGCTGAAGCATAAGGTAGTAGCAACATCTGTAACAATATAAATCATAGCTACCGTGTAAGGCAACTAGAATATACTACAATATTATAGCACAGAACGTAGTTTTAGAGAGCTGAGATCTTGAACTAAGGATCTACATTTGTCTCAGAGAGGAACCATACCAAGTTTACGACATTCAAGAAACGTAGCGATCAAGCAGACAAATGCATGATTTTACTTGGTGCGTTATCAAAGTGTCAAATTCAAGTGGGGAGAGATTAGGTGATATCGCCGTGTAGCACAAAACAACCGCATAAAACCGCTCATATGGCAACAGATGTTGCGCTGTTCGTAATCGTCACAGCTATGATACCATTAGCACGGTGTGCACTGTATTACGGTGTGGTGAAGTTCAATAGCGCAATCTACAATCGCACGTAATTTCCGTACACGATTTGAGTATGTGGGGTCCACAGTTGTGCGGTCGTGGTGCCGCTTCCATAGTTTGTCTGCTGCGCTAAAATTGTCATCAGAACATCCTGTTCAGAACACCTGGGTTAGTTAAGGTAAGCTAGGAGGTAGGCATCGTTTTGGATAGGTATTCCGTGTTGTGTGTTGGTGTTGCTTTCATTCATGACTCAAATGTCGCAGTGAACTGTCAAATGACAAATGTCGTCCCCTCAAATGTCCTCGTAGGAGTATGTGAGTGTAGCATGCATGGGTGTTGCATTGGGATAATGCCTGCATGGTTCTATCGGATCGGGGCCGAATGACTACATAGTCTTGGGTTTAGGAAAGATCGACGGAAACATCCTTGAGAGTTGGGCCGGCGTTTGACGTTACACACGGAGGCAAGTGGAGTAGAGACTGGTCGTCATCTACAGTTCACCAATGATTCACTGGTGCTCCCTAGTAAACAACGGCGATAACCAACAATGGAGCCATAGTAAAGTAAGCGCAATTTCCCTGATAACAAAACAGGTACGGGCACGAATACCCTCAGGTCCGCCAAATCAGAGTCCAATGTTGACAAAGGTTACGGTAGTATAAGGCACCCTACTCCACTACGGACCCCTATCGTCGCACAATCAACCGTGATAAATGTCGGTGACACTGTTTGATTGCAACCTTGCTGTATGCCGGGGAGAACATGGATACCAGACTTGGACGTAAATAACCGAGATAATAGATTACTTTTTCTGCGAATATGTGGGTGAAAAATATTGCGGAAAATACACAAATCCTATGCCGCAGCCATGAGGAGACATTGGAGAGTGACAACTGGGGGTCGATCCCACAGAAACAAAACTAACGACCACAGCTGTGTAACATACCTCTACAGCTGCGATGGTGGGTACGTCAAGGGTGTAGACATGTCACAACACCACTATCGCTTTGCTTCAAAAATTCCGCACTGTCTGCATTGGTGCCCTATGCCTGTTGTTATCAGATGAGGTTGATTGGCATTTATGTCGGAACGCCATATACAAATATACACACCATGATATATATAGTGGCTATTCCGCAGTTTCATTTCCTCTTGTCTTCAACAGTCGACTCAGCGCGATCCACGTTCTCCCAGTTCCATACCCATATCAACGTAATCGCCATAGCCATGTCCAAGAGATCCTCAGATACCGACACTTCCTCCGACACTTCGTGCAAAAGATACAAATCAACTCAGGTAAATGCCCCCGTGCTGGCCACACAAAACGTCATCCCATTCTACTTTGACTACAACGACTTCGACCGCAGGTTGACGTACTTGTACTTCAACAAGAGAAACCTCCAGCTTCACTTAAACCTCATAGACACCCTCGTGTGCAACGGCTCACTATAGTGTGTCGAGATATATACACGACTTGGCCTTTGTCCGCCATCCTGCGTCTAGTCATCGCCTGTTGTCGCAGGACATTCCCCACTATCTCACTCTTGTCGCCGCCACGACGAAAGTATCATGTCTTTCCCACCACTAAGTCCGCATTCCCACTGGGGTATTGCTGGTTTACCCCTCCATTCTCCTATTGTGTCTGGTGGGGCATCATTTGCTTCTTCTGTTCTTTAGCTTGCAGGGCTCGCAAAGAACCATTTCTTGCATAGTGCTAAGTTTACCTTTCACTCTATTTGTCGACTAATACATGCACCCGGTAGTAAATGGTAGTAAATGGTAGTAAATGTATGTCGTGGCGTACGTAGCGATAGCGCCGTCCTCGCGCTTCCCTCCGCAAGCCGCTCCCACCGCAAAATCCCCAAATGTAAAATGTCGTAATCGAGTCTTCTTTTTGTCACGTGTCAAATCACGTGATCCAGACTTTTCCAAATTTTCATTTTCCACCAAATAACCAAATGGCCACCGACATCAACAGAACGAGCATTCACAATGGTGTTGGCGGACTTAGGAGCACGGTTGAGAGACGCTCTATCCTCGGTAGGATCGGGATCGGCCGATGAAATCAACGGCATGATCAAAGACGTGTGCACGGCCCTCCTCGAGGCCGATGTCAACGTCAAGCTAGTTGCAAAATTACGGGACGAAATCAAGACAAAGATCGCCAAACAAATCAAACCGGAAGATCAATCGGCCAACAAGCGGAAAAAGTTGCAAAAGATCATTTTCGACGAGCTTTGTGCTCTTGTTGACTCTCACGAGGAACCTCCCAAACCAAAGAAGTTGCTGCAACGGAGTGGCCAGAGCAAGCCGGGCAAAATGAAGAAAGTCAGCAACAATTCGTACGTCATTATGTTTGTCGGGCTTCAGGGTGCCGGGAAAACCACGTCTTGTACCAAGTTGGCGGTGTATTATAAGAAAAGAGGCTACAAGGTAGGGCTAGTATGTGCTGATACTTTCAGAGCCGGGGCATTTGATCAGTTGAAACAGAATGCCATCAAGTCGTCTATTCCGTTCTACGGGTCGTATTTGGAAACCGACCCGGTGAAGATTGCTTTTGAAGGGGTTAAGAAGTTCAAGCAAGAGAAGTTTGACATTATCATTGTAGACACTTCTGGTAGACACAGACAAGAACAATCGTTATTTGATGAAATGATCCAGATCGGTGAAGCCATCCAGCCCAAGCAGACGATCATGGTTATGGACGGGTCGATTGGTCAGGCAGCCGAATCTCAGGCTAGAGCATTTAAAGAGAGTTCCAATTTCGGGTCGATTATCTTGACGAAAATGGACGGCCATGCCAAGGGAGGTGGTGCGATTTCTGCTGTTGCGGTGACGAAGACTCCCATCATCTTTATCGGTACTGGGGAGCATGTAGGAGACTTTGAGCCATTCAAACCGTCATCATTTATTTCCCAGCTTTTGGGGATTGGGGATATTCAGTCGTTAATTGACCATGTTCAGTCGTTGGACTTACAGAACGACGCGGGGCACAAGCAGACGATGGAGAACATCAAGGAAGGGAAGTTTACCTTGAAGGATTTCCAGAACCAGATGAACAATTTCTTGAAGATGGGGTCTTTGGCCAACATTGCGTCGATGATTCCTGGTCTTTCGGGGATCATGTCGCAGGTGGGTGAAGAAGAAACGTCGAAGAAGATCAAGAACATGATTTATATCATGGATTCCATGACCCAAGAAGAGTTGGAGAGTGACGGGAGAATATTTGTAAACGAGCCATCGAGAATCATCAGAGTAGCGAAAGGTGCAGGGTGTCAGGCTGTAGAGATAGAGCTTGTGTTACAACAGCACCGAATGATGGGGTCCATGGCCAAGTCGGCATTAGCTGCTCAAGGAGCAGCATCATCGAATCCAGGAATGGCGAGAATGATGCAACAAGCGCAATCAAACCCAAACTTTATGCAACAGGCAATGAGCATGCTTGGAGGTGGAGGCGGTGGAGGGATGCCAAACATGGCATCGCTCATGAACAACCCACAAATGATGCAACAAGCGCAACAAATGATGAAGCTGAACCCACAAATGATGCAACAAGCGCAGCAGATGATGCAGAATCCTGGGATGATGCAGAGAATGATGAGCCAGTTTGGAGGCATGGGGATGTAATTACTTGTCTATAATTAATAAAGAGCACGAGGAAAAGAGTAGAAGGAAGAAGGAAGAAGGGAAGTAGAAGAAAGTAGAAGAGTTGAAGAGTAAAGAAATCGAAGTAGAGGAGCAGAAAAAAGAAGCAGAAGTAAAGCAAAGGAAAAGCAAATATGGAGAGTCTTACGATATTGGAGACAAGGTGCCATGAGAACAGAAGGAAAGATGTAGCCACAAGAAAGGAAGGTAAAGCAGTAGATAATCAACGTGAATTTAAGGACCTTCGACAGTAAAGGTATCTCTGAAAGTGACAAAGTCAGAGTAAAAAATTAAGAAAAGTCTAAAAGAGTACAAGCAAGTAAAGTTAAACAGCGATATAAATATGTTTGTGGCACGTTGACACAAATGGCTTTTAAAAGCGTTACAAAATAGACTACCGTATGTATGAGACCTTACATAAGAGCAAACACTAGCGTAAGTACTCTGGAACACCAATTCAAACAAGGTATTAGCAAATGTATTTCAGTATAAACGAATTCAACCGTATTCAAATGTATTCGAATGTGATCAAAATGCGTTAACAAGTGCAACGAACTTTAACGTATTTTCATTATTCAACAACTTGTTATTCCACAACACTTTTAACTTTTCAATTATTTCGATCAATTCTTAACTCTTCTTAGTGTTCTCAATATTCATTCTCAATATTCTTTCTTAATATTCTTTCTTAATATTCTTTCTTAATACTCATTCTTCGTATTCCTAATGTTCTTTCTCAATATTCTTTCTCAATATTCATTCTCAATATTCATTTTCAATATTCATTCTCAAAATTCATTCTCAATATTCATTCATAATCTCCATATACTCTTCTCAATGGTCCTTGCCTTTTTCAGTCTTAAAGCTTCACGTTCAATTACTACAGAATACAAGTAATATACATCGGAACCACATCTATACCAGTTCCATTTTTCTCAACCTTCATCTCTCACCTTCAGTAAATTTCTCACCTTCAGTAAATTTCTCACCTTTAGTAACATTTCACACCTTCCATTTCTCACCTTCCATTTCTCACCTTCAGGAACCACACCAGTCTACCGGTAAAACTCCGCTCTTTCGGTGTTCAAACCGTACTCACTCAACGCATTGCTCAAATCTTCCATCGTCAACACGATCTTGCCCTGCTGGTTCCCAGCATTCGATCCAGAGTGTGACGGTTGCTGTTGCTGTTGATCTTCTACGTTTCCGTCTACAACAGCACCACTTCCAGCACCAGTAAGTGACTGCTGGTTAGCAAACTGCTGGCCCTGAAGCAACTGCTTCGCTCTGACCTGAGGGTTTGACGAGTTGTATACTGCCGAAGACGACCTAATTCTAGAGTATTCATAAGCATCTTGGGCGATATCACTGATGAATTTCTGGGTCGCCAACGCCAAAAGACGCTTGATTTTGATGTCTGTGGTCTCAAATCCGTTTTTGTTCAAGTAGTAATCAGTCACAGCGTCGGGAATGATGGGAGCAAAGTCTCCGTCCATCAAGTCCAATACCTCAGCAAGAGTTTTGTCTTTTCTCGTCAAATCTGGAATGTCAAACCCGAGTTTACTGGCATCGTATGTGTTTTTCTGGTTCAGTTGCGCCGTATCAGCGTCGCCAGTCTGTGTTTTGGATGTTTCTGTTGGATTTTCGTCGTTGAATTCTTCGTCTAACTCTTCATCCAAGTCTTGTAGGTCCTGTGGATCAGCACTCATTGTGGGAAAACGTTTGGGGAAATTCAACAAATAGTATGTGGGTACGTGGTACTACAAAGGACGATGCTTGCTGAATGCTTGGTTCAGCTGTAATCTAATGATTGGACGGTGATTAATTCAGTTGGAAATTTCACTGAGTATCGCAGAGGAAATATTGTCGCAGCCTGCCCTGGGCCGGCGCTCGCCCAAATTACTGCGATGTGGACCTAGACGCGGTGTGCTCGCGCAGGAAGTCGTGGTAGAACTACTACCACCACCACCTCAGGAATATACCACAACGTAAATAGGTCTAAAACTAGCGCTAACTTGGTGAAAATTGGCACGTTATAAGAATATGGCACCGTCTTTTCAACGGTGCTACTCTCGGTACGGAATTCCTTGTTTTTGCCGCCGAAATCCTGCCCCCATTCTCCCACCGAAAATCACCATTTTAATGCCCTGCGAAATTTACCAAACTAAAGAATAACCACCATCTTCCTACAACTCTGGAATGAAATGAGCAAACACAATCCGTACGAGCTGCCGACATTCGGTAACTCCTTGCTGTTGCGTGTAGACGGAGCAATTGGTGCCATGTCCCTATCTCCCAGCGGACGAGACTGCGTTCTAGCAGGACGAAGAGGCCTATTCATTATCGACCTAGACGATCCCTTCACCACACCACGATGGTTGCACCACATTACGTCGTGGGAAGTTGCTGACGTCCAATGGTCGCCCCACCACCACGTAAAACCAGGCTGGTGTATTTCTACTTCCAACCAAAAGGCCCTACTTTGGGACCTCCAAAGAACATCAAATAACGCCATAATCAACGTATTACACAAGCACACCAGAGCAATTACCGATATCAATTTTCATCCTACCGACCCGGAGATTTTGGCGACATGTTCTGTCGATACTTTTATCTATAGTTGGGACATGAGATGTCCTCGTAAACCAGTAGTAAAGTGGGCCGAATGGCGAGCTGGGGCGACCCAGGTCAAGTGGAACCACGAGAATCCGTACGAGATTGCAACATGCCACGATCATTCGTACTATATATGGGATTCTAGAAAGTCTGCGTTGCCTACATTGAAAGTGAACAAGGCACATGATGGGAAAATCAATGGTTTAGACTTCAGTAATGGGTCGCTGAATATCATAACGTGCTCCAATGATCATAAAGTGAAGTTTTGGAATTTGAAAAGTGGAAAAGCTCGGAGTTTTGTAGACAATTTCAACTATTTCGACTCCGATAACGACTCCAACGTGCTCCAGCCGGCCGTAGTAATCAATACCGACTTCCCAGTAGCACGAGCTCGTCCACTTCCATTTGGTAAGGAGAAAGCGTGTGGGATAATGCCATTGAGAGGTGGGAGTAATTCAATTCATATTGTTAATTATGACCAACAGTTCCAATTAGCAACCTCAACAGACACCACTCAGCAGCTAACGGCAGAAAACTCGTACGAATTCACTGGCCATGATGGGCACATGAAGGATTTCCTCTGGAGAACTCGCCATGAGCGGTACCAAGGGTTTGAGCTGAAGAACAACTGGAAAGATTACCAGTTAGTTACGTGGTCATCGGAAGACTACGACTTGAAACTCTGGCAGTTCGATGAAAAGCTCTACAAGAAGGTCAACTACGACCCTACGTTTGTCCCCGTATTCAAAGAGGAGCTGGACTTTGAAGACAAGTCTCCAGGTCCAACGGCCCTAAAAGAGTATGACTACAGAACGTACTGTAGTGAACCACCGGTCACAATTGAAGATTTCTCTCGAAGAACCAACGGTGATGTTCTTTCGTCATTGGCACTCTTGCAAATTGCTGAGAAACACAAGCGAAATACTCATAATATCAACCAGATTAACCACTTGGACTGGATCTCAGGAGTTCGTTTGGGACGTGCTGGTCAGGTCCCACAACGAAAAGCTGGCCAGTTCGATGGGTTGGAGGATCCCTCCAATTTGGGTGAGGAAGTTAGCATTGTTGGCCATAAGTTCCCCAAGCTTCAGTTTGAAAAGATCAGTGTTTCTACTGGTGAGCTAGTTATAAGTTTACGTGGGTTAGTGGATGTAGTAGCACCGAGCCCAGAACCAAAAGATCCCTCGATAACTGAGCCAACAGACAATTTGAGCAATATAGGAAACGAAGAATCAGACTACAACTCTGTTGCTAATGGCACTGACACAGTGTTGACTACTGCCAATGCAAACCCTGTTCAAAACAACAAGGTGAGTACCAATATTCCAAACACTGGCACAATTCCACAAAACACACAAAATATTGCCAACCATACCATTCCTGCCACGGCCACTTCGAATTCTCCTGGCCTCGTGCCAGTTGGTGCAAAATCAGAAAAAGAAGTAGAAAGTTCCACTACAGCTCCGGTAGAAGATGCTAGTCAGGAACAAGTGCTTATTTTTATCAGAATGAAAGTCAATTTCCCACCTACATATCCATACTTGGAAGAGATAGATCCTTCTAAAGTTCCTTCTAAAAAGCTTGCAAAACTACAAAAGGCCAATTTGATCAAATTCGACATTGAAGAAACACACGAATTAACACCAGCCATCAAGGAGGAAATGTTGAAGAAACTTAATGAGATTGCTGGTTTCTACACAAACAAATACAACCGATTTTGTTTGGAACCGTGTTTGCGGTTCTTGATGGGAGATAAGATTGAACTAGACGACTCATTAATGCTTGAAAGACAGGCTGAAACTGACGAACATGGAGAGCCAATTCAGGAAATCGGAACAGAAGGATGGGCTGACGAATTGATTAACCAACAGCCTGGAATGAAACCAGCTGGTCCTGACCATTATTCTTCAGCAGAAGAAGACAACGATGAAGATTTCATTCCAGCAATAGTTGATAATGCTCTCATGGATAATTCCAATGTTGACTCTGTAACAGAATTTGCTCATGATGCTGTAGCTAAAAACACGAAACGCAACGAGTTCGGTGTGCCATTAAGTTCGTCATTTTTCGATTCTACCCCATTGCCTAAAGGATGTGGTGCTACATGGTCAGCTACTGGTCAGTTGGTGTGCTTTTTCATTCCAAGCACTGACAGTAATGACAAGAATGTTTCTGGTAACCAACACAGTATATTCAAGTTCAAAG
Source organism: Suzukiozyma palmioleophila (assembly GCA_030560805.1). Classification (NCBI taxonomy): domain Eukaryota; kingdom Fungi; phylum Ascomycota; class Pichiomycetes; order Serinales; family Debaryomycetaceae; genus Suzukiozyma; species Suzukiozyma palmioleophila. The sequence goes on along the minus strand of JAKTVY010000017.1, from coordinate 239,106 downwards.
ATGGTGAATTCAGTGTGAACATTCATCAAAATAGTAGCCAAACACACCGTCATGAACTCAGCGATTTTGACGAATCTGAAAGTGACGAAGATGACTCTGATGCGTTCTCCGTGGGCTCGTTGGACAATGACTCCATGTCGTCATCAGATAACGAGAGTTTTACCCAAGATTGGGACGATATGATTCGAGAAGACGCCCCTGATAGAGGACGTATTCCTGGGTTATTCAAAACATCAGTGGGTTTAGGACACAGATTTGTGGGAGAAAGCTCCAACAAGAACTCAGTTAATAGATTTAGTAACCAAGGAACAGGGTCGAACTATCGGTCTTCAATTCCAGAGAATTCCAAAAAGAAAAAGATAAGGTCAAATAGAAGGAATAAGAATATTGTTGGGATATTCGATTTCAGCCATTTACTTCCTGACAAACTCTATTTAGCACGAGATTATCGGATTTTGGGCGATGCTCCAGAGAACCTTGCGAGATATAATAGCATGGTAGCACTTAAATATGGATTGAAAGAAATCAGTGAAGCGTGGAAGATTTTAGAGTTGGTTTTAACAAAAGACTTGGTTCAAGAAGACGATGCTGATATCAGCAAAGAATTTGATAATTTGGTTTCGGATTCAAACATTGGAAAGGACGTATCGTTCCACAAGTCGCATCGATTCTATTGGGGAAACCATCCGTTTGGACACTCGTGGTTGATTGGGCAAATCTTCAAGTATTTTGAACAAAGAAGAAACGTGCAAATGCTAGCGATGATGGCATGTATTCTCCATGAGAATTATCAAAACGTCAAGAAACATGGAGATGATGTATTTGATATTCCTATTCATACGCCCTATAAGGCACTTCCACCACCACCATCTCTCAGTGCAATGACAAAGTTCAACGAAACTAACCAGTTGGTTTCTTTATCACACAATTTTCAAACACAGCATTTCAAGCAGATTTCAGATGGAAATCGGATGAACATGACATCCAGAAATTCGTCTGTTCTGATTCCAATGAAAGACCAGCATTTAAGAAGCGACTCCTATGCTGAATCTGTTACTTCTTCAGCAGCAAGTCTCAAGGTGGGCTCTCCGGATAGGTTTAGTAATTTCAAAAAGAATATCCAACAAAGTCCATCAAATTCTCCATTCCATGGAGGTGCTGATTCACCAAAGTTGTTCAGAAACAAGCTTTCAACCTTACGTCACAACAGCATTGCTGATATCAGAAAAACCGCAAAGAAGAGGGGTGGTAAAACCACAGGCAAAAACAAGTTTAGACCAGCACCATATGTTACAATTGACATGCAAAACACCGAGGACCTTGATCTTTATGAAGATCTATACGTTCTGCAATTGCTTGATTCGCAAAACGCATCGAAGCTCAGAACGTATCGAGAACAGTATGCCAACTTGTTATACCTCTGGCAATTACCAATCAGTAGAATCAAAGTGTTGAAGTTTAACTATTCTGATGCCGACAATAGCAAGACTTCAGAGTTTGACATGCACAGGTGCAAGATTACGTTGAGAAACAGAAGCCGGCAGAACCCTAGACATCCGTTTGTCAACACGATATCGAGTATCAAAACGTGTACCAGTAATGCCTGGAACACTCCCAAGAGAAACTTTATCAAGTATTGTAATTTGTGTCAATTATCTGTGTCCAAGAACTTTATTGTTTGCCAAACCTGTGAACATCTTTCCCATGCTGACTGTGCTGCCGAATGGTGGTCTGATCCAGACAATGACGAGTGTCCTAGTGGCTGTGGATGCAAGTGTCTAAATATAACCAATGTGGATTAGCTTCATTGATTGTCTATGTAAATACATTAGCTCTAATTAAATTAATTGTTGTATGTAAATACAAATTAGCTCTAATTGATATTAATTGTTCTATGTAAAACATATTCTTAATTGTCTATGTATACATATTCTAATGGAGTTAATTTTTCTATGGTTGTCTCGTATTAGTGATCTGGTCCTTCAAAGTTTCGTCCCATTGCTTACAAAGAGACTCCAAGTATGCCACTACGTCTTCAGCACCAGTAGGATCTATGTTGTCGTAGGTCAAATACTCTTGACCCCATCGTGAAGAAGCAGAACCAACCTTCTTATCCTGAATTTGATCGCTAACAATACAACTCACCGGAGCATTTGCCGCATTGTAGCCTGAGATATTGTGCAACTGAGACCCAATCATTCTGGCAAAGTAAAACAAGAGCATCATTCCGTAGTATGTAAACACATTCAAGAACTTAAAAAACGAAAAACTGGTGAAAATTCCGGGTTGAACAACGTACTGGACAATTCCTTCGTTCGATTTCAATTTCTGGTACGTTCCAATATGCATAAGGTCCACCAACCGTTTAGACCCTTCATAAGACTCATGAGACTTCAACAACTGCAAATCGTCAAACGAAAGACACGAAGGTTTCGACATAACCGAACTGATCCACACGATCTTACCGCCATTTTTCAACAAGGGCTTTATTCTGTGGATCAAGTAGTATGGCCCAAATACATTAGCCTGGAATACAAGGCCCATACCATCATTTGATTTGACACCAACTCGTTGGATTTTGTACGTGGGATGAGTCACTCCCTCTAATGGGTTAGCCATGATCTGTTTAATCGCACCTATCCAGTCCAATCCCTGGTAAACTCCCTGGGCAGCGTTGATAACAAAGTAGTCTATCTTGGTGTATCTCTTGGTCAAGTCATAGTAGGCAGATAACACGGAAATCATATCGGCAAAGTCGACCAAAATGTAGTCAAACTCCAACTGGCCGGTTCTGTTGGTCTTTTTGTTGAATGCTTTGATATCATTTATCACTTCTCTGGCTTTGGCTAGGGTTCTGGAAGTGACAATAAGAGTAATGTTTTCTTCACTGGGGAGTTGTTCCAAGATCCGGAACGCAATGTTAATTCCCAAGTTCGAGCTTGTCCCGGTGATGAGGGCCACTTTATCGTTTTTAATGAGAGACATGGTGAGCTGGTGAGTTGTTGGTGAATAATTTCGATTTTATTTCACCATCGTATAATGTAGATATTTTTCATGTGGTCGCATAAAATACGACGAGTGGATGCAAAAAAAGAATAAATGTCGGATTTTGACGGCGTTGGAGTGGGTTTTGTCTATATTGGGTGTGAAATATGGACTCTGCGTCTCCAGTTGTACTACAGGTGTTTCAGTTGGAGGTGGAAATGTCTGTTTTAGTGGGTGGAAAGTGGGCTTTTGATGTATCGTTTACAGATCAACCGTGCACAAAATGTACTATTTGCATCTTAGGGACAAATTTGGGCAATGCACTCTCTCTCTCAGTTGATTCGTGCTATTTCTAGCTTTTATTGAGCAATTGGGGCTGTCCCGAGGAAGAAGTTTTAGGAGCATTTTCGTTTCGAACCCGACGCGCGACACAAATTCATGGTCCCGAGCAAATTTCAACATAACCGAAACATATCTCGAATAGAAGCCAAGCCGTTGTAGCCTATAGTTAATAGGAAGTGCGATCAAAATCGAGACTTTTGCTTAATTGATAGTTTGTTTATTATATTCATTCTTTTGACAATTTTTGTAAAATCTCTGCAAAATGAGTATTACTAGTAAATTTGATTATTTGACATGCTCCAACCCTACTGTATTTCTTTGTCAACAAAAACAAACATCTTCATCACGACATAGTTAAATGGAACTTTGATGTATAACCTATTTGTGGATTGTAAGAATATCCAGAAGTTCTGGAGTTGTGTTGCCAACTATTTATTTACTAGTGATTGTAGGAAACTGAGCAGTCATGTTCATTTGTATAGAATTGGCCATATATATTTTTTCTAAATACTTCATTAATAAATCTTGACTAGAATCCTTTTGGGGTGTGTTTAGGAACTCATTCTCTAAAGTTTCACGCATCTCCTTATAATTCACCATTTACACTCTAGAATTGTGGTTTAGTGTCTCAAGTCTTGATTCGTTTTTTATTGCTTTGTAAGATATTCTATTACATTGGTCAAATTAGTCTTGCCTTCAAAGTTGATCATTTCGATTCATGTATCTTGGAACATATTGCTTATCTTTAATATTTTCTTCTCTTTACTTTTGTATCTCAAATGCATTTATTGCTTCATAATGATGACTTAATTGATACAAAAAGTGAACTTCAATAATCGGTTTCTTTTTATTCATTGCTTTCATTCAACCTTATTTCCAATTGAGATAGGTTGCGAAAAGGGAAACGGTATTAAATTGCCAGGTTCTGATACGCACCATTTGGAAAAGAGGTAAATGCCATATAATTGACATAATTTCTTCTTGGTACATCGATGGGCACACATTGGCGTGTCAATAATAACCAACCAAATGGATCAGTAGAGATCCCGTAAAACTCAGACTATGTGCCACAGTAACCGTGCCCGAATTCCCCTGCTCGCTCTTTTAATCGATCAACACTCTTAAATGCCTCATAGAGCCTGAAGCAACTGAATCGTAACTTATCAGTAACGACATCTGGTGTTTCATAACTACTAGTAGTTGTATACCGCAAGCCATGCCCCACTTCCCAAGAACATGCAGATATGATTCTGCGCACTAAATTTGACAGTAAATCAAGGTGCACGATAACCGTTGCCGAGACGTCATTAATCAAATCAAAGCTCGCATTAGCTGCTAATCCGTTATGCTTCATGCATAAGATTAAATTAATCACCTACAGTAGTACTACCATCTCTATCTACTGGATGAAAACACTAATGATACATTGCATTGCTGCTTTGCGCATAAACGAAAAATATCAACCCAATCTCAGTCCACATTGAAGAACCGAGCAACATGGTTCTTCTTATTGTTATTGAATTACTGTAGTACTCGGAAATGAACTCCTTGTTCTGATTACAAATGCGTAGCACTAATTGTGTCCGACTAAGAACAATGCTGCGGTGTTTGTTGTCATTCGCTGCATCTAGTTTATCGCTTATTTTAGACTGTATAAAATAACCCCCTTGATTTTTGATCATGATGTTGCATTTCTTACAATGATCAGTTGATGTGGGCTTATTTTAACTAAATTGCTTTAACTGCTATATAGCCGTAAATGAATCGCCTCTCTCTAAAATTGCTCAATTTATAAGGAATATAAATCAAAATCTCTTCTCGAACCACTTAAAGCACTAATCAGAATAATGTCTGTAAGCAAAATTCATGCTCGTACAGTGTATGACTCCAGGGGTAACCCAACTGTTGAAGTTGACCTTCACACTGAAAAAGGGTTGTTCAGAGCAATTGTCCCATCTGGGGCCTCTACTGGTATTCATGAAGCCTTGGAATTAAGAGACGGGGATAAGTCCAAATGGTTAGGTAAAGGTGTTACCAAGGCCACTAGCAATGTTAACGACATCATTGCTCCAGCTTTTATCAGGGCCAACTTGGACATTACCAACCAAACTGCCGTAGACGAGTTCTTGAATTCTTTAGACGGTACTCCAAACAAGTCCAAATTGGGCGCGAATGCGATTTTGGGGGTTTCTTTGGCTGCAGCCAAGGCCGGTGCTGCTGCAAAGAATATTCCATTGTACCAACACATCGCAGAAATTGCTGGTAAAAGAACAGACAAGTATATCTTGCCAGTTCCTTTCCAGAACGTCCGTAATGGAGGTACTCATGCTGGTGGTGCTTTGGCTTTCCAAGAATTCATGATTGCTCCTACCGGCGCTGCAACCTTCTCCGAAGCTATGAGAATTGACTCTGAAGTTTACCATACCTTGAAATCTTTAGCCAAAAAGAAGTACGGTACTTCAGCAGGTAATGTTGGTGATGAAGGTGGTGTTGCTCCAGATATCGGGTCACCAAGAGAAGCTTTGGACTTGATTGTGGAATCTATCAAACAAGCTGGTTACGAAGATAAGGTTTTCATTGCTTTAGACCCTGCTCCTTCTGGATTCTTCAAGGATGGTAAATACGATTTGGACTTCAAGAACCCCAACTCTGACAAATCTAAGTGGTTAACTGGAGAACAGTTGGCTGACTTGTACATTGAATTAATCAATGAGTACCCAATTGTTTCTCTTGAAGATCCATTTGCAGAAGACGATTGGGAATCTTGGACTCATTTCTTTAAAAAAGTTGGTAAAAAGATCCCAATTGTCGCTGACGATTTGACTGTTACAAACCCTATCAGAATCAAAACTGCCATCGAAAAGAAGGCTTGTGATGCTTTGTTATTGAAGGTCAACCAAATTGGTACTTTGACGGAATCTATTGAAGCAGCAAATCTTTCCTACAGTGAAAAATGGGGTGTCATGGTTTCCCACAGATCTGGTGAGACTGAAGATACCACTATAGCTGACTTGACTGTTGGTTTGAGAACTGGTCAAATCAAAACTGGTGCTCCTGCAAGATCCGAAAGGTTGGCTAAATTGAACCAAATCTTGAGAATTGAAGAAGAATTAGGTGACAAGGCTGTTTACGCGGGTAAAAACTTTAGCATTGCTTCTACTTTATAAAAGTCGCGATTGGATATAGGTGAAAATGGTTGTTTCATAATGCATAAAACGGACGAAAAATATATGATCTTAAAGTAAAATAGCGGTATTGTAAAAAACAACCTTCAATACTTATCAACTGATTCTTGATTAGAAATTTTTTCAAAGCAGTCTTAGGAATTAAGGCCCAATTCAAGTAATTCTCTGTGATCATTGTTATATTGCAACCCATGCTTGCATTTGCGCACATGAACCTAGGTTAGGTTAATCCTCGATATTTATGTCTTTCTTTTTCAAGGTTCAAAGACTTCTGCCTTAGGTATTCTCTATTTCTATTTTTTATTTTTATTTTTTTTCAACGAAAATGCATGTATTGCTTTATCTATTTAGAGTGAAAAGCTAACAATATACTCATTTATAACATTTAGTCACGTGCGAAAAAAGTTAAATTGGAAACCCAGAATATATTTTTCCATTGACTCTGGCTCATAACAAAAACGGTTTCGTGGTCTAGTCGGTTATGGCATCTGCTTAACACGCAGAACGTCCCCAGTTCGATCCTGGGCGAAATCATTTTTAAACTTTTTTTATTCCAATAATAATGTACTCGTCCTTGACTACTGGCTTCATTATTCTGGACTTCTCATCCATGTAATGGTACTTTTATTCTCTATATGTAAATCTACGGTAACCATATATCATTCCATCCAATCGTCTTTCTAACCGCATTGGAAAACCCTTCATTATACTTGACCCATATTCTCGATTCTTGTGAAGTAGGTGCATTGACATTTGTGTCAACAATTTGACTTGATATTCCGTCATATTTCTGCTTAAAGAAATCTATACTATTTCCTAACTTCATCTTTTTCTTCTTTTCATCATTTTTGGTATCTTGAGCTACAACTCTCTTTGTTGCTCTAGCTGTATTCAACTGGTCAAATTCTGCCACTAATAATGGGAACAACACCTGTCTTCGTATTTGTATTTGTTTGTTTAATCCTATCAACGACACGGAAGCAAACTCACTTTCAAAGTTAGTTACTGAATCCCAGTTTGGTGATATTTGTAAAGACGTCTGCCCAGTTTCTAAATCTCTTTCCGATTCTAAGGTCAAATCTAATCCTTTAACTAACCCAGCTAATTTCTCAACCATTAATTTTTCTGGTTCGCTCAAGTTAGACTTGACTTTGGAAGTCAATTCTGGTATCAATAATTTGTTCAAATACGGCAACAACAAACACGCAATGATTTCTGTATTATCACCAATTGCCAATTTTAGCTTGATGGGAAGTTTTTCCAAAATTCGTTTCACAATTGTTTTATTCATTTTCAAAGACTCAAACGATTCATAATCTATACTTTTGGCATTTTCAATTAAGGGTTCCATATCAGCATGCTTATTTGGATTCAATTCACTAAATAGTGACCAGAACTTCAATCCAACTAAACTAGAATATTGGCCAAAATCATGATTGTTAGAGTTGAACGATTCATAATAACCCAACCAATCACTCATTTCAGCAGGCTTCACCAATGAATCATCTTGTCGGTATACAACATCTAAATATTTATTGAAACAGCCCTTGACTACCTTTTCAAAAATACTCGAGTTGCTCACTGCTGACTTTCCATTTCCATTCATGAATTGTAGTAGTAATTTATCAAAATTTTCATCCTTGCTAAGTTGACTTTCTCTTTTGAATAACATATCTACAATTGAAAACCACGAAAGTTGCGTATCCTTGTATAAGTTGGAAGTTTTATTCATAGCAGAAGCAGTGATTGTTCTCCCATTGAATTGCAAATGATTTATACAAGCTCGCAAATCTCCCTCACATATTTCTGCTATTTCACCAACATCACGATAATCTAACTTCAAGCCCTCCTGTTTACAAATCCACATAAGATGGTCTTTCACAGACCTCATAGCATTTCCTGAAGTTTTACGGCCAGAATTATTGGTTGTAGACATTGGTTTTTTGAACTGGACGATTTCACACAAAGGTCGAAGCTTCTCCATTGGCGATGGGCCAAAACGACCTGAATTATTGGCATAGATATCATTAGCAATACAAATGATTGGACGATTTAACAAAAACTTTTTCGTTTTAGACTTGGATTTCTTTGATTTTGTCAGGTTTTCATCGTCCTTGTTTGGGTTATTCTTTGAATTAGTATTTCTCGAATCTTGGTATATCAAATCGTTTAAAACTTTAACAATTTCTCGAGCATTCACAGCAGAATCGATCTCGTCTATAACTAAACACGATGGTTTTCCATTAGAAGAAATGGAATTGGATGTAAGTGCGTTCATTATTTTCAATTTCAACGCAAAGCTTGTATTTGCTGGCTCACTTGTAGATTGTGGTAACGAGTCCATACTGTTTGAAGCATTCAATTCTTGAACACTATATCCCAATTGTTTGGCAGAAATGTGAATAGCCGCAGTTTTACCCAATCCAGAGGGACCATGAACCAACAATATCTTCTTGAAAGGACGACCATACGGGTCAATTCTATTATCGGAGTCGTTATGCTCTTTAAACACGGCTCCAGACCATCTTTTCAACCATTGAAATATCAATCTGTATTGCTTATCGTTCCCAGCCGAACACAAATCAATAAACTTGTTAGGTCTATACTTTTCGGACCACACTTGTGTGGAGTTATCAGATTGTTTCTTGAAATAGTTCAACTCCAAAAGTGATTCATTCGTCTTTTTCATGGAATTTTTCAATTCCGCTTTATTGAAAAGATCGTCCATATTCATAAAACTTCCTGAACTGAGATCATCATTATCTACATATTTAGTTCTTGTCTTTAAAAAAATCAGCCTTCCATTTAATAGTTTGGCTTCCTTTAACTCTTTGTTTGTAGAATTTATTACCACATTTTGATCCGAATTGGACTCAACACTCGCAAATAACGAATCTGAAGGATTTGCGCGAGATTTGGGTACCACCAGCTCTGTTGAGTCTTCTATTGCAGGGCTCTGAAATAATGATGAATTGGCGAAATTTATAGACTCAACACCTTGAGTACTTGATCCACCAAATAAACTTGATTGGCTGAATTCTAACGAGTCGACATCTAGAACACCACCCTTTTCACCTTCAAGCATTCTCGCCCGTCTTACTTCTACACTCACTGATTAACATTCTTCATATATATATGTACGCGTTCTATAACGATGCTGCGAGGCGTGTCGAGTGATTTGACATAATCACGTGGCGCGACACATTTTACGACAACCAACTCTAAACTATGAACAACTGGAGTTGGTTAGCCAAATGTCTTCAATTGAATCTGTTGTTCTTGTTCTGTATCGTCAGTTGATGTTGTAGATGACTTGGTTTTGACTAAGGTCTCAGCTAATTGTTTTTGGGTGTCGCTGAGTGTGGTATTGACAACAGTCTTAAAACTCTGTGGATTGTGGTTAATCAAGAGCAACAATCTCTCGTGAAGGTACTCGTTCGAAAGTTCCTTGCTATCATGGAACCTGATCAAAAGTGGAATCAACACTGAGTATAACGCAGTCAGTTTTGTTTCGTCCTTGATTGTTCTGCTAAAAAGGAAGAGAATTTCAATTGCAACCTTGGGCTCCATCTGCATGTTCTCTTTTGTAGAAAGGATTGAAAGAATGTGTGAGATCAGGTATTTCAATACAATACTCGAATGAGTTTCAGAGGAGTTTTGAATCAATGATTTGATGCATTGAATTGCCATTGGTACAGTAGAGTTCGAGCTCAAAAGCTCAATCAAAGCATCGCTGAGTTGCTTAGATTCTTCTTCATCAAGTTGAATATTCCCACTAGTGACTAACACTATTGCTGTGATAATTGTATAGTTTTTCTTGACATCAATCGTGTACAGATCACGGATCACGTTGCTGAATGTCTGCACTAAGTTCAAATCTAATTTTGTCGAGCCAATAACAATTTGCTTTAAATGAGGTATAGCAACTGAAATTAATAACTCATTTTGGTACTGATAGATTTTTGAGAAGATGAACAATAAACACGAATACATGTCTGCCCTTACAGCATCTGGTAACACTTCAACCATTCCAATTAAGTACTGGAATGTCTTCTTCAATAATACCAAGTTTGATGCGCTGTCTGCTTTTTTGAGATAGTACTGTTGGGTTTGATTAGTTGGATCATAATCTGTTTTCAAAAATGGCAAAATATTGAATAGCGGAAGCATTTCCATTCTGATAAGCTCGAACAACTTATCAAATCCATCCTCCAATGCGTGTGAGTGCTTGTTTATGTAAGTATGGAATATTGTGCTTATTATGTCTATCAACTCACATTGTACCTCGCTGTCAACGTCGATCAATATGAGTCTGTCGAAGAGGTCAACAACTTCTCCAAAAATTTCATCGTTAAACAAAAGATCAACCAAGTCTGAACTTTTAAGTAAACGGTTCAAAGTGGTTAAAATTTCTGGAACATTCTTGTTCTTTATCAAGGATTCCACACACTGACTAAACAACACAAAGAAGAAATTCTCTGCATCTCCAGAAAGATATCCATCAATTTCTTCTTTGTTATTTTCTAATTCAATATTCAACACGCTAATATAATTTATCCAATAGTTTGAGTAGATTTCGATTTCCTTACCAGCAGTATCATTATACTTCAATTGCGACATTTCTCTCAACATCAAAATCCAAAGTGGAATTAACAACTTTGAATACTTCTGCAACGTCTCTGCTAATTCTGGCTCTGATTCATTCTCCGAATCTTGAGAGTTGATCTTCAATAATGCCCAGCAATTAAGAATTGATAACTGAATTGATTTTCTTCTATGTTCTGACATATTTTCAAGATAGACGAACTTAAGGAATTTGCCTGAAGAAATTTCTTCTAACAAACAAATTAAAGTTTTCAATAACCTTTGTTTAGAATAAAACTTTATTCTTGGTAAATTAATAAATTTGGACGAAACATTGATTGCATTTACAATGACAGCAGCATTACTATCAGCATTGAAACATGGAATCAATGCACTAATGATTTGTGCCTGTTGTTGTTCTAAGATAGACACGTCAGGATATAACAGGTCAACCATATGTCCAAATAAACCAAGAACTTTATCCAACAAATTGATACCTTTCAATTTGATATCTGTTATAGGAGAAGTAGACCCAAGGAAAGACATTTTAACAAGTTCTGGGATTCTCAGTTTAAGTTTGTCTAACAACTGTGGATTTTTAGTTGATAGATTCAACAAGTGATTCAAAAGGTCAAAGATGAACATTTTGAACTCCCAAGTTATTGATTCAATCTTTTCGAATTGTTCTGCGTCTTCTGCTACAATACTTTCAATTTCTTCATCCTTAAAATCAATGTTATTCTTTTGTTTCTTCTTTTGCCTTTGCAGTAATGGCAACAATTTCTGCTGATAGTTTGTCTCAATGTAAGGTGAAATAAGCTTCTTAGCACTGAACTTGAAGAGGGAGTTCAATGTGACAAACCAGTTCATGTCTAAGCTGGATTCTAACCAAAATTGTATAAAGTCCTTTAACTCTGAGCATGGCCGGATATTCATGGAAATCCATAACATACTTACAGTGTCCTTCTTCAAGATTCCGCTTCCAAATATTTTGATCAACTCAACGTAGCATTCGTAAGCTGCTTTGTATAAATCAAAACTTGTTGTGTATGGAAATAAGGAATCTCTGTTTAATGAAGTAGGTGACACAGAAACCAACCCAATTTTGAGATTCTTGGAGACAATCAAATTCAACAAAGAAGTGAAAAAATCAACCTCACCATTGATCAATTTCGGATCAAAAATAATCAACTCTTGGAATAATTGAAGCAAGTTTCCGTAAACTTGTAGTTGATCTTTTGTTGTTTGCAAACCAATACCATGGGTCAAAGAAATAATGAGATTTCTAAGTTTTTGCCTGTCTTGCAACGGAAATTCTAGCAAGCTAGGACCAAGTGATGTTACAAAAACTTTAACCAAGGAAGCCAACACACCAACTGAACCATACTTGCACTTAAGGTTGACCAATGTATTATTTGTAATATCGTATCCAAAATTATTGCTCAAAAAGTTTGAATGAATTACTTCGAGGAATTCAGGGATATATGTATAAGCATCCACATTACTCTCGAATAAAATACTCATTGCTTTCAATGTAAAACGATACACTATCGGATTAGGATCTCGGAGCAACTGTAATCCCACGTTAGAAATCTCGCTATATGAAACATGAGATTGTCTGTAAATTTTAGATAATGATAAAATGGAGAACCCTCTGTTATATGGGTTGGAATTATTTATAATGTTTTGAATTATCTTATTAATTTCTTCGTTGACTCCTTGCCTTTGTAAGAACTCAGTGTATAATCCGATAGATTCCGAGTTGATTTCAACTAATTGTTCATCCTTGCACTGGATTTTAGAAATTATATCGGCAATAACTTCCACTAAATCTTTGTTCAAACTCATTTTTTTTTTGGAAAACAATTTCAACATTCCATGAATCGCAACAGAAACATTTACTTGAACTGCCTGGTATCTCAATTTATCTGAAAACTTGGCAGTTAAAGAGTTCCTAATCTGTTCCAACAAGGAAAACTGAATCTTGTCACTCAAATATGGAAAAACTAATTGAAAAAGCTCAATGGATATATCCACCAACGATGTTACTAAATTAGGAGAAAATTTCTCTTTTGCTGAATATGAACGAACCAAGAAAATATTAGGGTCACAATTAATGGAATGGTGAACAAACTTGTTCACATCTTTTTCAAAATAGTCCAACCAACTTCTGAAAGTCTTTTCTGTATTCTTGTCTTTTAAACCCTTCAACAACGGAGAGTAGTTTTGTATGAAACTATCTTCGTATAAGATTCCATTGCGTTCAAACTTTAAATCGTTGTTCGCGTATTTGATTAAAAGTTCATCAATGGAATCCGAATCTTTTTGAAACTTACTGGTGACACCAAATGAGTAATTGTAATCTTCTCCTAAGAGTATAGCATCATCATCAAAATCTGTTGCTTTCACACTACTTTTGCTTTTGGATGCTTTAGGTTTTTCACTGTCTCCTAATCTAGAGAAAACCAGAGGATCACTGATAAGTTTTATCAAAAAAATAACCATGTTGGAATTAATGTCATTTTTTAACAATGTTGCGAGTTTAGTGAAACTCTGTAAAATGATCTTCTTACTGTTTAAAATCAAACTTGTAACCAATTTCTCGAATGACAATTTTTTGTTGAAAAGATAGTTTGAATAGTGAATATTGTTTACCATATTGACATTGAAATCATTCTCATTGAACCCCTGTGCATTGAAGTTTGTCACTGAACCAACAAGTCCAATGTTGCTCTCCAAATAAGACAAATAATTGTAAGACTTTGTTAATAAAAATTGAATCTGCTTGAGAGATTCAGGTGTCAATTCCACAGAGTTCAAGTAATTCAATAAACACACTAAACTGAAGTTCCTTAATTGTAAGTTATTCACTATTTCTTGCTTGTAATTTGCATCGTTTGAAGTATCAAGTGATGAACTAATGAACTGTGATGTTAAAAGACTTTTCCAGAAGACTAAAAATTGAGACGAGTTCAATCTGACATATTCTGACTCATTATAAAATGTAACTAATGATGACAAAATGATCCAACATGAAGAGCTAATTAAGAAGTTAGTGGAGTTATTGTTGTTATTGTGCTTTAAATTCTGGGTACAGAAACTCAAGACTTTCACAGTAGTTGCATTTAACAATAATGTAAAGTCTGTTTGTCTGATCAATGCCGACAATGCCAATGAATAACTGTATAGCTTAACTTGTGGCAAGTTGCAAACATTATCTTCTGTGGTACCTACCAGATGTGCACCCTTTTCAGATTCAATTGTCTTCAATTGTTGACTTATGAAATGGAACACTCTTAAAATCAAATTATTGACCTCAACTTCATTGTGTTCAGCATATTTCAACAAGGACTTCAAAGCACAGTTCCTTATATATGAATTGTCATTAATCAATAATCTGAAAAGCGTATCACGAAGAAAATAGTCTTGCTTTTCAATGCTGAGTTCTTGTTCGTCATCTTCGACTTTTGTTTGACTGTCAGTCGAGTCAGATATGGAGTCTTCTTTATTGTCCACAATGGAACTGTAGCTGGTACCATATGGTAAAAGCAAATCGACAATATGGAGCAAGATGTAGTTTTGATAAGGGTTATGATATGGTTTGATTTCGAGAACAATCTTTTTATTCTTTTGACCTTGTTTTCCTTTGAAAACAAAAAGAGAATCCTTTTTCTTAGTCTTTTGTTGAGACAAAGTCGATTCCACTAAACTGGTCGTCTTAAATTTTGAGTATATATATTCTGCAAGAATCTCATGACAACTAGAACCACTTTCCTTGACTAAGAAGTCGATTAATGTACTCCAATGGTTTAATACATTGTGCCATTTTTGATTTTGAATATGACCCCCTTTGTTAAGATCAGAAAACTTCGCTAAAACCATATCTAATATGGCTGTTAAATTGTTTGACAAGAAATCAGGATTTTGAAAACTTTCTAGTTGAATATACGATATTATGGTTTCGATGATACTTATTTGCGAAAGCAATACTTCTGTATCCTTCCTTATTATTGCTTCAGAATCGTGGTCAAATGTATTATTGATCCTTCTGTTTTCCACCGCTAAGTCCTCTGCGTCTAAATTAGTCGACAATGTTTGATCCCACATGTTTAAATCAGGTAAACTATACTGATCTGCCAAGTACTCTAAAGCAGAAAATTTCCCGGTAGGAATGAAATTGATGAACAATGTGGACAAAAGCTCGATGGTTGCAATTCTAACTTCTTGCGATATGCTTGATAAACCAAAGTTGATGTATTTTGTATAAGTCTGCAACAAGTTAACCTGATGAGTGTGCTGTTGGGACATAATAGCCTCCGGTTTCATTTTTGAACCGGCCGATGACGACGATGTCGATAACGCAAGCAACCCTTCATAAAATGTGGAAACGTTCAACAATAAGAGCGTCTTCAAGCATAACATATAGTTCTTCTTCAACAAAAACGTGGAAGTAGAGTCTTGCTCCAAATCCATGGTCACTGTGCCCGAAGTGATATTTTTGGTGACGATCTTCATAAGCTTCGACTGCAATTTTTCATCCACATCCGCCTTGGTGGCATTTCTCAAGATTGTGTACAATAAATACACCAAGTTGCTGTTCACAGTTGGGTTCTTCTTCAAGATCTTATAAATCTGGGTGACAGAAAAGTTGATTAACGACACCAAAGAGTTGGGGTACACGTCAAATAAGTCAATCAAAATAACCACCGCAATCTGTCCCTTTCCAGACATGTCATTTTCGTTCAATTGGTTAAGCAACTTGTTCCCAAAGTCGTACACCTTAGTGGACAACTTGGCGAAAATCAACATCAAGTTTCTCGAAACAAGCTTGAACAAGTTCATCGATATCTCCACACTATCATTGTCGTCTTTCTGCTTTTTATTTTTGGTACAATCTTCAAATCGTTCTACAATTTCGGTGATCTGTTGCAAATACAACTCATAGTCTATGTCGTGTTTATCTTCGGCTGAAAGAACAGAATTGGCCTCTGTCAAGTAACTAAACACTTCTGCATTATCGAACCGCTTCAAAAGCACAGAAAACACCAGATTATCCATGTTTCTTACTCGGCCCCAAAATGAACATATATTATCTGTACAATATTGTCGATTTCGCAATGCACATAAATACCAGAATTCTCACCACCACAAAATCTACTTTTGTCAAGATACTCGTCCAACCTAGCTATAGCTACACAAATTCGTACGCTGTACACGAGCTCGCCAACCCCATCAATGCCTTCGAGCCTCCTATCGCCTCAATCCCCATACACTTGATCAATTCTGCCCAGATGGGGACCATACTGCATATAAATACACCAACCACACCAACCTTGTTTAGTGGAGCTACAGGGACCGTTGCTGGCGTGGAACGGGCATATTGGGTGGCTGTAGTGGTCACGGGATGCTCGTGATAGTTCTGCGCGTGTTATTTGCGCACAGGCGACCCGGCAATGGGTGTTAGAAGGGCCCTAGGCGGAGTTGAAGGTTTCGCCGAACCAAGTATATCGTCAGTGCCAGGCTTATTTTCTAGCTGCGACCGATTCAAGTAGTGACGGAGGTCGGACGAAATGCTGCGTATCATCTTGAGTGCTGGCGACGGTTGTTGCGGGAGCTCTGGTGATGGCATATCTGTAGGAGCATCACGAAGAATTTTAGATATACTAATCGTAGACTCATCAGCAGTAGACTCATCAGCAGTAGACTCATCAGCAGCTAGGGCAGCGTCAAGTTTCTCCGTGAGCTCTTTTACCTGGTTCTGGTAGTTTGTAATGTATAGTCGATTTGCTACGTTTGCCGATTTCTCTCGTTCGAGGTCCGATTCTACAAGGGCAATGCGCTCCAACAACTCGTTATTGAGCTGGTTGGCTAAATGGAGCTTGTTTGTTAAGATCCGATCGTTGTTTTCCATGCTGTCATTTGTGATTTCCATGGAAATCACTTGCTGCTGGAGTTGGTTCAACTGAGCAGTGGTTTTTGTGTTTTCCTGAGATCGTATTTCGTGACACTCGCTGAGCTCGCGTGTTAACGATAGCACCTTTGTATTTGCCTCGTCCAATTCGGCTTGTGTTTTCGTCAACGACTTCTTCAATGTGGAATTTGCCAGTTCTAATTCCTGTAGCTCCATCTCTAGGGCCTGTTCCAAGTCTTTGGACGATTCCTGAAACTCCTCGAGCACCAGTTCGAGCTCCTCCACCTTCGCTACCAATTCATCTCTAGTCAATTCGCTCAACAGCATGCGTCTTCCGTTGCTTTCTCCATCCATGCTGTGTTGATCTGATGATGGTACTGGACCTGTTCAAGACACCCCGAAAGTGCGGTCTGCCTAGGACGATGCCCGCACCACGCGACCGGACGACTACTGCCACCAACAGCCGCACCGTGGTAAGATTTAGATTACATAATACGAATAAACACAGATTTGCAACTCCAGGCGAAAAAAAGGCGACAGAAGACGATACAACAGAGTACAACGAAATAAAAGGGGAGAATGTACCAGTAGTCGCCATTTGAATGCAACACCGCGCCCGACACGAACTCACCCCAGTTGACCCAGTCGACGATGGTTGAAGAATTCGTAGTCACGTGTAAACACACGTGCACGTATCCGACAACAAAATTTCCTCAAAGTGATGATGATCCAAAATCAGTTACCCGTCATCAATAGTTACCCTACCTTTTCACCATGGAACACCAACAGGAGATTGGAGGAGCCCAGGCATTGCTTTCGTTGGGCACGAAGTTGAAGGACGGCGTAGAAGACGATGGCAGCGGTTCGATTGAAATTTCTTCCGATGCTCACGGCGATGACGATTTTGACTCCAAAAGTCAACAGATCAATGATGCAGTTGAGGCAGCAGTGATGCGGTACGTCGGAGGCACGTTTGACAAGTCAGTGAACAACACCGGCAACAAACGGGGCCACACCGAGATCAACATCAATGATTTCAATCAATGGATTTTAGATGATAATATCAACAATATCAACAACATTGAGAGTTTTGATAATATAAAGTCCAAAAAGAGAAAGTTGCAAAATGTCGATCCCGAATTAACGGGATTAGAAGCTGAGCATGACCAGCTAGTAGAGGAGGCAATTTTAAATGCGCGCGAGTTAACAAAACATATTCATGACGACTTTCAGCACCACCATTCGCACGACGACAATTCCGACATCTCTGCGATTACGCAGTTAGCCCAGGCAGCCACGTCGCTCACGGGCGATAAGAAAGCGACGAAGAAGTCGCAGGCAAGACCACCAGAGAAACAACAGCAGGATAAACTCAAGTTCAAGCACTTGACGAACATCGAGACGTTGATTGAGGAAGCATCGATTGAAGCGTGCAATTGGTACAACTCCCAGCCTAGTTTTACTGATAAGGGTCCCAGAGTGTTCTCTGAGGTTGAGATCAATGCGGTGGACCATTTTATCAGTGGATATTGCCATTTGTACAATTTGACAAGACAAGATATATGTAATAGGATTTGGTCGTCGGAGAGGAAAAAGGACAATTTCTGGGAATCGTTAACAAGAGTTCTTCCATATAGATCACGGGCATCTATCTACAAGCATGTACGGAGACAGTACCATATTTTTGATGTTCGAGCCAAATGGTCAAAGGAAGACGACGAGCTATTGAGGAAGTTGGCACTTTCGCAGGAAGGAAGATGGAAGGAGATTGGTGATTCTATGGGGAGAATGCCCGAGGATTGTCGAGACCGATGGAGAAACTATGTCAAGTGCGGTGAGAACCGAAGTTTGAACAAATGGTCGGAAGCTGAAGAGAAACAACTCACAGATATAGTCACCGAGTTCATTCAGAACTCAAAGGAGAAGAAACCAACTATCAACTGGACTATAGTTAGCGATCGTATGAAAGGTGTTAGGTCGAGAATTCAGTGCCGATACAAATGGAACAAGTTAATCAAGCGAGAATCAAGTTTACGGGCAACCTACATGTCGTTTGACACTAAGATGTGGTTATTGTACAAGTTGCAACATTACAACACTCACGAGGCAATTGACTGGGTTCTCATAGCTAGACAATATGAAGAGGAGTTCAAGCACAAACGTGAGGATGACAAGTACGAATGGGGAGTATCTGATTTCAAAGCAGGGTTTGATTTGATGAGGTCAGAGTCTGGAGACCTTCGTGGCTATTCTGCCAACTTCCCTCAATACATATCCAAATTAATCAACGAGCGGAGCTTCACCGAACCACTCGAATCGGAATTGAAACCAAAAGCTTCGCAGGATCCAACTACCATCGCTACTGCTACCGTGGCTGCAGTCACCACCACAGTAGACGACGATGGAACTCAGCCACAAGAGTATAGTTTGTGGAGATGAATATTTGTATTATATGTATAGTAAGTTGACGAATTTATATTTTGGAAACATGGAAATTGCACAATGTAATTCCAGAGAACACGTAGATTCCTCCTAACCAACAAAAAAAGTACTGCTGTTAACAAATTTGTGGTGTTTTCGTAAATCCATTATTTCCACTAAAAACCATTAAGAAATCGTCCCGCGAAAATTCCAGTTGTTAAAAATATAACTAGCCGTCTTTATCAACACTAAACAAACACACAAATTTGAACTGAAATGTTGGATTACGAGGTGACCGATGATACATTGGCGGCGTTCTACGGGTTATCTAATCTACATCCGACTTCAATGTCACATATTCAAGTTTCTGACGCATTCTCTGTCGACAGTGTTAGAGACTTGTCCAGAGAAGAACAATTTGGGTTGCTCAACAACATCATAAATAGGAAACGACTGAATCACACTCGTGCTATAGATGTTGATAAGAACGTCGAGGATCCATTGGTGGGTCCTGGTTCCAACGTTATTCCGGTGTTGATGAACAATGGGGTAATTTCGTCCGCCAATGACGAGGACATTAACAACTACTTGATCAACTCACAATCGTTCAACCTGCAACAATTCTTGACACAAGTACATTCTGATTCTTCGATCGAACAGTTGACGTCGTATTTGAGATATATTGAAAGATCGATTAAAAACCAACAACAGGATGTTCAGCATGTAATAGATTCGAACTTCGTAAATTTCATCAATTGCAAGAAAGCAATCGATGAAGTTTTGGTTAAATTCAAACAAGAAAAAAACAAAGCTCTGAAAGATATGGAGAATTCGAAGATTTTTCTTCCTAGTAACTCAACAATTCCAGCCAAGGATGACTCGTTGACCGCTTATTTGGAAGATTCAATCAAGAACTTACACACAACATTGGCACTTATGATTAGGCCTATCCAGGAACACACGAATAAGGAAGCCAAGTTGGTCAAGCTTATTGAATTTATCAAATCCAACCAGTTTTTCTTTGATTTACCAACTAATATCATCAAGAATATTAGTGAAAATAACCACGATGCAGTTGTAGATGATTACAATCGATTCTTACATGAAAAAGAAAGTTTTTATCAAAACAAAATACGAAAGTATGAAGAAAGAATACAGTCGTTGACCGACGAAAAGGAGATTGTTGAACTCCAGGAAGAAAGATTGTTGATTTTAACCGCAACTAGCAAGCTATTTGCAAACGTGGAAAAGATTATTGCCGAATATCGTAAACGTATTTACAAACAACTTCTTGGTTTAGACTATGAGGCAAGATCAAGAAACAGGAACCATAAGTCAAATCATAAATTCATTGATTTAGTGGACAAGATTTATCAATTAGATTCAAATAAAGTTGAAAATCCTATAGCCCAGTTCCTTTTCACTCAAATTTCCGCACTTCAGGATGAATTGGAGTATCAATTAATAAAGTTTGATGACAAATTCCGAATGATGCAACGCAAGTTAACGGACCATATTGGTTCTCTCGAAGATGCAAGACAAAATGGATCGAACGTCAGATATATAGCAGAAAAATACACCCAGATTGAAAGTTACTTCAATGCATCAACAACGGCGATGACAGAACAAGAAAAGGAGAAAGTAAGTCTAGATATCTTCGGCAATAGTGACAACCTAGACTTGTCAATAATTAATGAAACTTGGTTGGTGCTTATAAACTTTGTTGGATATTTCGAGGACAACTTTACAAAAAGTTTGAAAAGATTTGTGACCAATTACAGCCACTACGGAACTGAGTTCAACATCGATCCTAGTGGTCAAATCCAAAGTAGATTCGAAGAATTAATTAATCGTACTATTGATATATTGATCTTGTTGTTTGAAGATGAACCTACAACGGCGACACAAGTTGAAAGTATTCCAAATAACTTCAAACAATTTTTACCACATTACACCAATTCGTTATCCACTGTTTTCTACTTAACTTTATTGAACAAAAAATTGAGCAGATTCTTAAATGGATTAGGAGAGTTTGTTGGATCTGTTGGTAACGTCAACAAAAGTACAGAATCAAACAAAATTATTAAGTCATTACGAGCATGCTCAACTAAATTGAATCAAATCATAGTTGAGGCTACTTGTGCAGTATGGGTTAATGATTGCTCGCAGTTATATGATTTAGAATTCTGGGAAATCAGTCATATTGAAATCGGTAATGGTCAAGATTTGGACAACGGTGCATCGTACACTAAGTTGATGAACATTGTTGAAAATTTCCATATATTTGTCTTGACAAAGCTTCACAATTTGATGTATCAAAAAGAACAGACAACTCAAGAAATTAGAATTATTTCAGCCCATCCAAGCAAGAGACTCTTAGTATCTGTTGAAATTCAATTCATCAGATGCTTGAATATTACTCTTGATTCCATAATGAAAAAGTACAACCAGGATCGTAAGGAACATCCTAATAATGAAACATACATTTACAAGATATTGACGATGAACAATTTCGATGTATTATCAAAATTGGTTTATCCAACCTTGATCAGAAAATTCGATAGATTATTTGCCAAGGATTTGGATAAACAAAACCTTCAAATCTTTGCCAATATTGAAAATGCAAACCGGACAATCTTTGATGATATTATTAATAAGCAAAAGCTCAAGATTAGTCAACATGTAGTTGACTTTTTTGAATCTTTCAAGGGTAGCCAGAATATCAAGGTTGATGGGTTTATATATGAGATTTTGATGCAATTTGTGAAGTTGATTCATAATGTGAAACCCATTACTGGAACAGACATTTTCATCAACATTGTCAATGAATTACAACAAGGGGTGATCAAGAGTATATTAGACAATTTTAGAAATCAGTCAAATTTTGGACCTATTGAAACTTTAAATTTAAAGTTGGACGTTAACTTTTTCATGGAGGTGTTTGAAAGTTCGCGTACATTGAAAGTAAACGAGGCATGCTTTAGGGTGATTGAGATTTTATTGAACACAATAGAAGAAAGATTGAATGAGCTTGGTCATAACGATATAGGCACCAGTGAGTTTGAGGACATTTTAAACGAGAATTTGTCAGTTTCAGCTAGTCAATTTGACTGTTTTTAATGAGAAGAGTTCAATAAAATTTAATACCTATGCGAAACAATAAACTGCAACATGTTCGGTCGTAAAATATACCAAGATCTCATGCATTAAAGAGCTCTCTTTGTATGAGAACGATATTCTGAAAAAGCTGGCCAGATCACAAAAATACCAAGTAGTGGTAACTGTTCCTGAGACAATTCAGATAAATTAAAAATATACAACAGAGCTAGAGAAGCTAGATCAATTTCATATAATGTACCCACCGTCTTGTGTGTATTAACAATCGATAATCCAAGATCACAAACGAAACCATCAGTACTGACAAAGTATACTTGAACACTAGAGTAGGTTAGACTAATTAATAGAACATGCCTAGTAGAATACCAAAAATTCTCCTGCGTCTATTTCCGTCATAGATTTGGGTTCAGCCCCAATGTACCAGGAATCGCCCAGCAGGTTACAACTTTTTGACACACATTTACGATCTTGGACACAATCTTGGCTACACCATTGGCAACCATCTTGGCGCATAGTACATAAGAATATTTCATTAAATGGTTATCTAGATATTAACAATGAAAAACAACTACGTGAAATACAAGAATTTGTATAGAACTACCCGCCTTAAGATTGTTGAACAGCAGGAGTAGGCTTTCCGTCGTTAGAATCATTTTCGGTTTCAACAAGATCAATATTCTTGATCTTTTCGAATAATTCGAATTTTTCTTGTTCAGTCAAGTTCTTCTTATGCTTACCCTTGATGTAATACATTGGGTTCAATTGTGCGAGAGTCAAGTTCTTCATACCTGGTAAGTGGCCCTTCTTTTCTTCGTAGAGCATAAGAGCAAGCACAGCCATGACAGCAATCCAGTACACATTATATGAGATAACACTACCGTAGGTAGCAGAGTTTTGCCATCCCAATAAAGAGTTGAACACATCCCAACCGTTATCGATCAAAGGACTGCAGCAGTTAACATGCCACACCGATTTGGAAATATCGTAAGTACCTGGACCGTTACCACCTTCAGCAGCATCACCACCAGTCTTCTTATTGTATACGTAGTTTTCAAAGAACCAGATACCTCTAGAGAATAACCCAGCAGCGATCAAGTACAAGATACCGGTAGACGCAACCAAGAAAATTTGCATAGACACAGTAGAACCAAAGTAGTACAAAACAACACCAACTGCGATACCAGCAATTAAACCAGCGATAACAGGAATTGGGAAAGAAGTAGCTGGTTCATTTAAACCAACACCACCAACGAAAACAACTGCTTCCAAACCTTCTCTCAAGGTGGTGATAAAGGGCAAAATGAACATACAGTATTTTTTGGTCAAGTACCCCAACTTGAATCTTTGGGATCTTTTTTCTGGTGTCTTAATCAAAGCTTGAGCCAATTTCACTCTCCACTTTTCCTTCATCTTGTTAATTCTTAACATGGCAATACCCATAATGGAAATTAACACCGTCGCAATAATACAGAAAATACCTTCCCATAAATCTTCAGATTTAGCCCAAACATCATTTTTCAAGGAGTAGAACGCACCAATGAACCCAGCACCAATAACTAAACACACAAACACTCCTAGAATCGACCCTATCCAAACTTGGTTTCGCAATCGCTTGTAAACCACAGGATCAGATGTGGCTGGCCCAAGACCTTGTTTCAAGAACGCTAAAAGAACTGAAACAACAATTACGGCCTCAAGGGATTCTCTGAAAACCACAAAGAAAATTTGCACATTAAAAACATTCACCATTGTAGCCTAATGAGAATTTTTTAGTTTTCAAATGAATAACCGAATACAGTTCCTGTCCAGTTGTAGTTACAGTGCTGAAATTGAAAAAACAATTTGCTCGCCATTTCCCTGCGTTAAATATTGGAATCTGAGTGAAAATTTTACTTGCTTGTTATGTTAATGTAATATGGTACAGCTTACGTAAGAAAATTATTTTTACCAGTATTTTTTCCTCTTTGAAAGTCAACATTAGTACGAGATGACGGGGTTTTATTTAAAGCCCGGGGGCTTTGGGGCCCTTAAGGTGACCCTGAGATATTGTGGGGGTTGAGGCTGATGACTGAGACAGTGATGAAGTGTGCTGTTAGTCTCAACTTGTCTTAATCAGACGGTTTCCTTTCACATGAGGTGCGTCAATACCAAGGATTAATATTTTAATCAGATAATTTTATTTGATTATCTGATTTTTTTCAATTTCCGTGCATCGCCGATAATATTTGTTGTTTTATTGGCTGTAATACTGAGAAAAAACTTTTGGTGTACGATGGTTCCACTAGTCGTAGGGGTGGACCACTCAACCACGATCAACAATAGGATACCGGTAATCCGGCACATGTGTTGAAGTAAGCGACAATTGCAATGCCGTTCCGCATTGTACGTGAATCTTTGCTAAGACCACACTACGTTCATATTGTAAATTATCCTATAGTATTGTTGCACCATGCATGGTGAGTACCAACGGTGACAGCGAACAGGACGTGATATCATGGAAAGCGTAATTCTGGGCTTGTAGCGTTTTTCCGAATCGGATTGAAATTAGCGAATCAGATAAATGGCAACAACTCATAGTACTTCGTAAATAAAGTCTAATCTCGTTGATTACTTCCGCAGAGAAGAAGCCTCCTACTGGTATAGAGGCTTGTTGATCACAAGGAGAGGCTTTCACCCCCAGTGGCTTTTTGTTTCCAGGCTTTGCTGGATTGTAGTTTGGGTCTGCTAATTGTTACTGCATTGAAAATATGCTTACGGTTTAGCCGTCCATTGTCCAAGACCAATAGTTGTGTGTCAACAGGAAACGGGCGGCCATGTTGCTGCACCACGTATAAGTAGCGTTGTGCGGCAGCTATACTGCGGAGTCATTAGGAACATAATGTCGTCACAGAGTCACCCGTGATAACTTCGTCTCTACTTGTCTTAATCTAGCATTATCTTTTACATCAGTGAAAAATTTGACGCACTATTTATAAATACAAAACAATGAAATAGTTGATCACTTAACACTAAAAAGCTACTCACTGTCACAGACATTTATAGCTCGTCATCGCAGTTGGGAAGTAACTTCTACTAGTATTTTCCGAAAATCGAACCAACATAGGCTGATTATTGCTACTGCTAATGTATAGTACCTGTAAGGTAACATGCATTAAGTTACAACGGCTTACTACGAGGAATCACAATGGCTCTGTTATCCGCTTTTGCTGGTCTATGATAGCTTTAACGAGGACAACCAACAAAAACGTTTTACCAATTTAGGTATTATATAGTTCACTAGGGTTTTACATTAAAGATAAGCATTTAACCCCCGCAAGTGGGAACCGTACAACTTGTGGGAACTCTTCGTAATCGTAATTTGCAGCTACCAGTATGTGAATGGATTACGTTTGTACTACTCGTGTGCTGTTATGCAACTTCATCTTCTTAACCCCAGAGTATAAAACTGTAGGTCGTTCGTACCACCACGCCGCACCACCCCAGTGCTAACGTACCGCGATACGACCATAACTTTGGCAGCGTGTTACCACCATTCGCAATGCCTACCCATCTAATATTACATCACCACTTCCGTCCCCATCTCAATTTAAACTACATGCACAAGCAACTATTTACCCTAAAGGGCCACAAAGGGCCAGTCTCTTCGATTGCAAACTACTACAATGGACAATGCTTCATTGTTTCTGGCGACGCTGATGGGAACTTGGTACTATGGGACCTAACCACACGTCGACCTATTACTACTTGGAAGGGCCATGACGGAAATATAATCTCGATAAAACAATGGCACAACTACATAATGACCCAGTCTAGAGACTCGTCGTTGAAAATTTGGAATATATCTGAGAACAGAGCCACGGAAATGTTCCAATTGCCTACCAATTCGCTCAACTTTTGCAACTTTGAAACCTTTGAAGATTATGTATTTGTTCCTGCTTCAGTAGACTCAAATAATTTTGACTGCTATAAAATAAATCCGTCAACGTTTGACTTCACCCGAGTAATTTCCAACTTCAACCCTTTCTCGTTACTTTACGACGAGGTTGTTGATTCAAATGGACGTAACAACTTCGGGATCATTATGAAGTTGGCCTATATAAATACAAAAAGTATCCTAGCTGTAGGATTTGAATCGGGGGATTTATTGACATTAAACATTGACTGGAACCAGAACGAGGTGGTCACTACCGAAAGCACGTCATCTACTGGCTCCAAAGTTGTAGATAAGCTACTCATTAATAAGGAGCCTAATATTTCTTTACTGTACCATAATTCATCTCATTCACCAAACCCAGTAATATCGATGACAATTGCTGATAATTCCATAATTTCTGGTTCTACGAATAACAAAATCATTGCCCATAACATTGAAGATGGCACTTTCGATATAATCAAAGTCGGCAGCTCAGGAATTCAATCTATAGCCAAATTGAATACGTCATTTATAATAGGGTATTGGAACGGAACAATCGAGGCTAGATCCGATTCAGATCAATTATTTACTATATCAAGAGCTACACCAAGCGTAAGCAATCTTGAAACTCCCAAATCTGCCATCAAATTGACGTCACTATTGCTACTAGTACCAGACATAATAGAATCTCCAACTACATCATATAAGCAATTGGTGCAAAGTAAACGAAGGTCAATGCTCAATAAACCATTATTACTTTCAGGGTATGAAGATGGAGTCATTGCAGTACATTCGGTTTTATAGATTTCAAAAACCGAAATAAATGTATGTTTACATGGCCTTGACTACTTCTTCTATAGCTTAATGAATTTCACGATTACATAGACTGATCTATTTCCTCTAAACTTGATAAATGTCGTTTCATAAACCTGTTTTCTTCAACTGGAATTTACACAGACTTGCTGACTTGTCAATAACGCATATTTACATAGATTGATCTACTTACTCTAAAATTTACACAAGTGTACGGTCCCAGTAACTTTAATTCTGACTTGGCAATAGCATGCGCAAATCATCAGCTCCAACCTCAAACTCAGGTCAGTTTCGCGATACTCAAACACATAGTACTCAGGTATTTACGGCATAGTTCACGTTACCATCAAAGATTTGTGAATTTCTCTTGTTGTAGTTGGAGTATGATCGTCTTTTTGCTTGTTTCGACTGTTGATTATTAGGAGTGGATGTGGAGTTGAAACTGCTGACTCGCTGGTGTCTGTTTGAATTGGGTTGATTGTTGAATTTGACAGGTGTGTTAAAGTTGTTCCCGTTGTTCATGTTGTAGTTGTTGCTAGGGTTGAAATTATTATAATTACCAGAGTTTCCAAAGGTGTTTCCATTACTGTGATTATTGGTATTGAAACCACTACCTCCATTCATGTTACCACCGTTCCCGTAGTTGTGTTGGTAACTGCCTTGATAATTATTGTTCGAATAGGACGTTTTACGGTAATTATTCTCGACATCATGGGTAGGTGGAGTCGGAGTTCTGTTTCCACTAGAATGTCTACTTTGGTTCTGAGGCTTGACAGGACGTTTTGGCAAACTCATTGGCGTGGTAGGGGTATTAATATGACTAAAATCTGGACCAGATTTACTATCGAACCTCATTGAGTTCCGTTTGTTCTTTCTCTTTTTGGACTGAAGAGTATTTGATCTACTAAGTTGTGTTTCATTAACTAGTTTATCCTCAGTCTCAGGCGCACTGATAAGCGTGGCAGCATCGTCAAATGAACAATTAGACAACGTATCTTGAGAATCACTCAATAATTCATTCAAGTCAATATCAAAGTTCTCTTGAGCTGATAACTTTTCTTGCAAATCGGGAGTTTTCTCTACTAAGGCTTGAATGATATCATAGTTTTCTTGCAAAATTGATTTTGTTTGTTGTCCATGGACTTTGGCCATTGATGCCAATTTAGACAACAATTCCAAAACTACCTTGTTCTTATTGACGTAGACATTATCCATAGTCTTACGTTTACTAACCAAAGAGTCCAATAACGCATCGATGTCTTTATCGTTTTCAACAAACTGCTTGGAAATCGAGTTCCATTTGGCAGAATTTTCTTGCTTGTACGACTCAAGTTGCGATGCCAAATTAGAAACTTCATTCTGATAATGTTTTTTGTATTCATGTTGACTGGCAATAAGGGCATCGTAGGCGATTTTTAACCTTTCATACTCGGCAGTAGAAGATGCCGAGGACTCTGTTAAGTTTTCACACCGGATCTTCAAGTTCTTATTATTCAACTGTAACGATTCGTTGGTGGATGAAAGTTCATTGTATTGGTCTTCCAAGTCGGCAATTCTTCTCTCTTTCCGTTTCAACAACGCGTTGATCATATCATTTTCATGTTTGGCATTAGCCAACTGATCAACGATAGAGTCATTTTTCTTAACAAGGAGAGTGTATTTCTTCTTATAATCATCGGCACTAATCCTTGTTTGTTCTAATTCATTCTTTAAATCGTCAATTTCACTGTGTAAAGAATCAATTACCCGAGACGTATTAAGTCTCTTCTTAGGACTTTCTTCCATGGTTCACGGTAACTTAAGCAAAGTATTAGTTCGAATGTAACTGAAAAACACAACCAACAACAAAAACCTGATGCAATAGACGTATTACTTGAGTTCCAATTTAAAACCAAATATTCACAATATACCTTATATGTGAATATACAGATTGAGGAAAAGGAACAACACGTAAAAATACCTTAGCCAAACAAAAATGGGAAATAAGATGGAAATTACAGCTTAGTCCCAAGAAGTCTCCCAAATCGTCGTGATTCTGTCTGTTTGATTGTAGGGCAAATTCACAGGTGTCTGTTTAGATTAGAAATTTTTTGTAAACAAAACATTGCGACATTCGCGACATTGCAAAATGTCTGGAGTAAAAACATGCATAATAAAAGCAGTTTTCGTGTGCAAAAAAAGAAAGGTCGTACCCGGATTCGAACCGGGGTTGTTCGGATCAAAACCGAAAGTGATAACCACTACACTATACAACCGTGTTGTATGTCTTGTAAGTTTATCGATACAGTTAGAAAGAGCATAGAGAATATTACCCTTTCCGAGACTCGGTGGGAGGAAAAAAAGCGTACTTTTTTGCCAAGTCCATAGTCTATAAAAAATGACTTTAACTAATAATGCTGACCATTAATTATATCGAATATATTATTTGTGCATTTTGGTAGCAGAAAGCTCCATTTTGTAAATAATAAATGAAACCTTAGGTTCAGTTCTTTTGTCAGTCCAGAACTGGTAATGATTGCCATATATATATGCATATATATGAATAATGCGAGTCGTGCAACAAGAATACACCGAATCTAGTCATTGTCTGACCTGAAGTAGAGGGAATTACAAAGTATAACTAATTGCCAGAACCAAAATTTTTTAATAATCATTTGCGGTACAGTTGCAATTTTTTGGGCTGCTCCAAATATCATGTCGATTGGGTATTTTCGTTTTTCTAAAGGAACTTTTGAAGATTATAGCAGAATTTCTTTGCAATTTGTTTCCCCACTAAAACCAGATATAGGGATTGTCCAATTTCTAAGCTAAGTATTCTGTTTCGAACTAAGTTCAGATTATCTTAGATCAACAACGCTATCAATCTTCCTCCTTTTGAGATCATTATTGTGCTCGTACATTGGCGGTTGGGGGATAAGTTTACTTTACATTACTTACATTCTATAATGCATAATTCAAGGGCCAAGAGAAGTGTCGGTTCAAGAAATTATACGTTATTTTTCTTGTAGGAACGCATCTTGATGAAAATTATAACGCAGGACCCTGTACCTGCATTTATTGGGTTAAGTAGGTAGCAACTAGTGCTCATCGCATCTGGTTCAACCCAATTGAGGTCAAAGGGATTGATCATGAGTTATCTGAATTTTACTTCGTGTTATTTCCAGCTGTCATTGTACCACGTTATGGTTTCAAGAGAACGAACTATAAGAGCAGTTACCCGAGACTGGCAATGACAGTTTAATACAAAATGAGTTGGAACACACGAAAACCCTTGGAATGATAAATTTTCTTTTACCAAATTATAGGTGTTTGTATAGGTTCAATATTGGTTACCGTTAGCCCCTTTTAACCTATTTTTTTTATCAATTTTTCTTTAAATTTTGAAGGAAACTTCAATGTAATGTTTCATTTATATTTATTTGGCTAAAAATTAAACAATATAGCAACTTTATATTAAACTGCACATTAATATATTTACTATAATCGCTAAACTACCCTGAAACAGTCAATTTTAGCCAAAACCGAAAAAATAGAAAATAAAACTTTCAAAGAATGGATCCCAAATTTTGTTTCCTTGTACATAAAATGGTTTAGTGGTGTAGCGGCTATCACGTTTCGTTTACATGTGTTCTACACAGTAAGTTCCGAAAAGGCCCCGAGTTCGATCCTCGGCTAGATCAGCTTTTTTATCAACACCACACCAGCCAAAGAATACAAATATACTTAGTAGAAACTGAAAATACAACTGAGTATTGAAACATCACTTATTTCGTTTCCATTTTTGTCACGACGAGTGTCCCTTTTGCTCGTTGTCTATATAGCCCTACACTTACACATCAATAATCGCACCATCAAATCAATGGAAACGGGCCCACAGTGATTATGGCTAGCTACATCAATCAATTGATACCAGGACGTGCCCAAGTATCAGAACAAACCACACTAGAAGCTCTAGAGGATGATATCCACCCCGTTAACTTGAACTACTTGACTATTTTCAACCCTAGTTTTGTCGATCCCAAGACTGAAGACGGTACTGAATTGGTTAAACAGATTGTTTGTTTTATATCGGCTGACGACAATGCTGTATCCACATTACATCAATTGAACGTAATTGGGTTATTGAGAGGAATTGTTCTGTTTGGTGAAGAATTTAATAACGATATACAAACACCCACCATTATTCAATCTTCTAGCCATACAATTATTGTCCATAATATTGAGGCAGACTTTTTCATTGCTTGTTCAGTGAATTTACCTAAAGACGTTGATGAGTATGGACACGTCAATTCGCAAATGGCTAAATTGATACAACAGGCTTATAGCAACTTTGTCATGCTTCATCGTTCGTTTTCTACCAATATTGGTTTGAATTTACTGGACAAAATAATAGACTACTGGCAAGGCTTTTTCACAAACTTCAATAGGAGCAACCTCACATCACGATTGACGTGGCCTAGTTTATTGAATTACCGAGGGTTCTTGGGATTGTTACCGAAAAATACATATAAACGGTCGTCATTAACATTTGGCACAAGCACCCAGCACGAAATCGATACAATTCTCCAGCTCAACAAGAAGTACTTGCCGAAAGGAATTATCATCTCGTACTTCAAAAAACTGAACACAAAGAAGTATGGGTTAGTGTATAAAAATTCCCCTTTTCTCCACGATGACGATTTAGTTAACATTTACAATTGGCTAGAGTTCCATGATTACCACAACAAATTGTCTACTACGCATCTTACATCACAAGAAAGTGGCCACGAGTTCGATTCCCATATAGACCAATCAGACGTTGCACAGGGCGAGTCCTCAGCAACTGCAACTGCTACGGCTGTTGCAATGGAATTACTTGATCCAGTTAATTTGGCGAATAATTTGGTTATACTGCCTTTAAATTACACCGTCAACGGAATGATGTCGTTGCACGGGAAGTTTGTCAATAGTAATCAGACAGAGAATACAGAACCACAAGAAACACCAACACAACAAGAGGAACCAGCTGGCTGGCTTAGCATACCTCCCATTCTCAAGCAATTCAGCTTTGGAGGATCTACAGAACCACAAGAACCAGATAATGAAGCCGATGAAGATATTCCTGGTGAATACTTGATTGGACTAGGGACAGAGGGAGACCAGCAGATCATTCATAAAAAGTTGGTATACTTTGATGATAAAGAGTACTCATTGGTGATTTATGCCAAAGATGATGTCTATATCACCCTTATATTCGAGTCTACAGTGGATCAATTAAACAATATTCAGTTTTACACGGATTTAAAACAAGACATACTTGACCCTTCGATCGAGGAGATAACCACCACATGTATCCATGGTAGCATCAATGGAAGTCTTGGATCGTTAAGATCGTTGAACAAGTTCATGCCAACACCACTTGATTCTGATTTCTTTTTCGTCATTTACGACATAGAGCAAGGGTGGTACAAGTCGTCATTGCCATATCTCCTGGTGAATTCAGCAATGAAGCTCCACAATGCTATGATATACTTACATGACAAGTTGACTGGATTATTTATTGTCAAAAACAACCGGGATTTCTTCACTGACAACAATTTGATGGATGAATACTTTCACAAGTTTACTAGTAACAAATCGAATGATTGGATGTTTTACTACATACGACACGATTCAAAGGTCATTTTGATCATCAAAAATTTGAATCGTCATGCCAAAACAAGCAAGAAAGTTGCGCTGGACGAAGGAGGATTCATCAGCAAGTTCACCGAGGGAATCCATTTAGGATTTCTCGATAATCTAGGAGATGACGTAAAAAGTTGGCTCGATGTGTTTAGCTCAGATGGCGAGATTTAGCATCTATCGAAATGCACAAACCAGTACGATTTATGGCGTAAATTCAAGAAAATGCGGGACATCATTAGCGATTTGCTTTGCAATAGACATTTTAGTTACGAAATCAGGAATATTACCACCGGGAGCTGGAATGGTTATCATGGTCCAGTTCACAAGATTGGAACTCTTGTCAAGGGAGATCTTTTCAATCGAAGTATACTTGCCGTGGACGAGAGAATGCGTAGGAACAGACGAGGTTTTGGGTGTGTCTGGGTATTTTTCCTTTTGCGCTGAGTATAAATCCGGATTGACTGGCACCTGAATCAACATCACGGAATCGTCCAGCTTATGTATGTGAACCAATTCGTAGAATACTCTATTTGCCAACGGGAAAGGAAATTTGTAACAAATCATGGCTAAGTAACTGAAATGTGAAGCTGATGCCGATACGGGAACTATTTCATGATGGTAGATAGCTGGGATGAATTTCGCTTCCCAATAAGTATGGGAATTGGTTTTATCAAAGGATCCAATATAGTAATCAACGAGTTTATCGTAGATTCGGTTTCCATCAGCAAAATCACTAGAACGACCAAACCACGTAGTTTTGGATTCCAATTTGAACGAATCAACTGTGATGTCCATTACCGCGGAAGTGGCGTCACTTTCTTTTAGTGGAGACAGCAGCTCAACAGGATCGGAAGGTTGAACTGGGTCTGCAACGGCTGGTTGCTTACTAGGGGTTTTCGGAAAGCTAACTTTTGTGGAATTGTAGTGGAATTGGCCCCTGTTTTTGTGTGGGGAGTTGATTAGAGCTATTGATTGTTTAACCAAATCGTCGTAGTCAATGTCTAAGTCGCCAATGGTGGCATTATCAAAATGGAACATAGTAATTGGGTGCAAATAGTAGAAATAATTGTTGAAATGTGGGTATTCTGGAAACTGGGAGAAGTGGGATTCAAATAGGGTATTAATATCGCAGACAACTGTAGTATGGGTGATGTAATTGCGGGTGGGAGTTGGCAATCAGGGGCTGGGGAATATATTAGAAAGGCAGTGTAAGGATAGCAATGTAGTCAGTATAGCAGAAAGTAGTATAGCAGAAAGTAGTATACCAGAATGGCAGTATAGCAGAAAGTAGTATACCAGAAAAGAGTGCGAAATGTAACAAAAGTAGTATAAATGTCAGTACAGAGTGATAACAATAGTGTAACAGTAGTAGTATAAAATGCCAGTATGACAAAACGAAGTATAAAGTGTGAGGTAACAACGGACTATGAAATGTGAGGTAACAACGAACTATGAAATGTGAGGTAACAACGTACTATAGGAAAGCGTATAAAAGCACTAATAAAATGCGAGCGCAACAGAACTTGATATAAATTGCGAGCGATTAGAACCTAAGAAAGTGTATACAAGGTTAGAAAAGAAAGTACCGGAATGGCACAATAGAATACCGCAATACTATAGCAGATGACGCTATAACAATGTCAGTATATCAGAATGCCAGTACAATAGTTCTGTCTGGTAATTGAGCGGCTTGGAGTGTGCAACAATCCACCGGATTGGATAAGGTGGGGCAAAACGATGCTGACCGTTTCTCATTCAGATCTTCAGCAATCCAAACTTCACATGTACATAATAATGGTATATTCTGGTGGCACTGAAGCACATGATTTCCCACCACTGTGACAAAACTCGATTATACTTGCAAATGTGTAGCTTCAGCTATTCTGTGTTATCGTGTTGCGAAATTTGCAGCCAACTCAAGGTGAGATGTTGAACAACACCACCACGATTGTTCGTCAGAGGTGTGCAAACCTGTACTGAATCGACCAATACTGCTGCATTCGGCTACACCACGGGAACTAGATATTACGGATTGATGACCGTTTCTCATGGCCAGCAACAATGCCATTGCCATACTTAAGAACTACTGGTACGTAAGAACACTGATGAAGGCCTGTAAAAGGGGGTTTAGTGCTAGCTACTGGTTACCGTACGAAGGTCTTTATTCACAGACAACAAGCGGACTACTTTTACTGCCACCTAGCTCTACTTCAGATTTCCATTGGCATACCATACTACTGTCTGATATTGGTCTGCGTCCCAAACAACAGAGGCAACACCTCGACTGCTCACGAAGGAACCAGAAACCCTCAACGTCATCGTCACGAAAGTTCTGGCAACTTCCATTCACCGTCCGTGGAAATGCTGGATCACATCACTTAGTAATCCGTTCCCATAATGTTGCTCCCTAGGGGGCCATCATCGTCCACGAAGATGGTGGTAGCCGCACCACATGCCGACGCAGCTACCGCCACATTCTGCCCGCACATGTTCCCGGCTACCATCCCTTCTGCTTCCGCGAAAATTCTCCCCACACGACACCATCATTATAAACCATCATGACGATTTCAATGAAAAGAATTTATCATCATCACTATTGTATCGTTAACTCGAATATAATAGGTTTGGTAGACGTTTGTGAGGACGAGTGTAAGGAGGTAGGTTCTATCAGTTACCAGTGATCGACGTACCGGCAAATACTTGTATTATCGGTACTTTTAGCGTGGGTAAAGTTTGGACAAGGACTGTTGTTTCCAGACTATATCGTTCGTTGTTTTTGTCTTCGCCGCATAGCACAGAATAGCTTGAGTTAGCTTGCTGTTGCTAGTTTATATCAGAAGAAGACGTAATCCTTAGACTAGCAGGTTAGTTCTTGTTGTCCTGTTTTCTAGTTTTTCATCATATCACAAGCCCATTCAAACATGGCCACTTTGACGGAACCGTTCAATGGTCCCAATCTTAACATCACGTTGACTTGCCCAGAATGCAAGATATTCCCTCCGGATTTGATTGAAAGATTCTCCGAAGGTGATATCGTGTGTGGCAGCTGTGGCTTGATTTTAAGTGATAGAGTCGTCGACACCAGATCAGAATGGAGAACGTTTTCGAACGATGATCAGAATGGTGATGATCCTTCTCGTGTGGGTGATGCCGGAAATCCATTATTGGATGCAGAGGATTTGTCTACCATGATCTCATACGTCCCTGACAACACCAGAGCAGGTAGAGAATTGAACAGAGCCCAGTCCAAGTCGTTGGTCGACAAGAAAGACAATGCTCTTGCCGCTGCCTATGCCAAAATCTCGCAAATGTGCGATGGGTACCAGTTACCCAAAATTGTTCAAGATGGGGCTAAAGAAGTGTACAAGTTGGTATACGATGAACGGCCATTGAGAGGTAAATCCCAGGAATCCATTATGGCAGCAGCGATTTTCATTGGGTGTAGAAAGGCCAAAGTTGCGAGATCGTTTAAGGAGATCTGGGCCTTGACCAATGTGCCTCGGAAGGAGATTGGGAAGGTGTTCAAGATTATGAACAAAATCATCCAAGAAAAGAATGCCAGCAACCCTCTCAACACGTACATGGCTCCAGACAATATTCAAACCACGCAAACTTCTGCCGAAGATTTGATCAGAAGATTCTGTTCCCATTTGGGGGTATCTACCCAGGTCACCAATGCAGCAGAATACATCGCAAGAAGATGTGCCGAGGTTGGTGTTTTGGCTGGGAGATCGCCCACCACCATTGCTGCCACCGTTATTTACATGACAGGGTTAGTCTTTGGTGCTGATCTACCACCATCGAAGATTTCCGAGAAGACTGGGGTCAGTGACGGAACAATCAAGACGTCGTACAAGGTGATGTACGAAGAGAAGGAGAAGTTGATAGACCCCTACTGGATTGAAACAGGGAAAGTCAAGTTAGAGTCGATCCCTAAGAGTTGAGCACGTACACCATAAAACAAAAACCGTAAAATACAAAAAGAAAAACCGTCGCCAGCGCAAAAACTGACCCAAGTGATAAATGATAGAAGTAATGAAATGTTCCGTTTCACGGTGCTGGGTTCACTGCTCCTGAGCGTGACCCGGGCCCGTACTTGAATGGTTGATTTCCAGCGAAGCAATGCCTCGAGATTTGAGATTCATGATGTTCCCCCCAGCATACTAAGATTGTCCAGCATGTAGTCGTGTTTTTATAGGCAATTTTACTTCAAATAGCCCCGTTGTAGCGTAGATTGTACGACCGTGGTAAATGCGGGTGGTACGATTCGCAGTGAAAAATTCATTATATAGACGATTTTGGGAAACAAGTGTCACATCGACCAGAACACGCAACCCCCGGCATAAACGATGTGGAAATGTGTTATAAGAACCCTCGCTAGCACGGCAAAGCCGGTGCCAAAACTCCAGGACGTGGTGATTGTTGGTGGTGGACCAGCGGGCCTTTCTATTTTAGGGGCCATCAAGAACTCTACAAAGTGTAAGCACTTACTGTGTACTTTAATCGAGGGGGGCAGTTTGGAGCCCGTGGCAGATTTCTACGATAACCCCCCAGAAGAATACACCAACAGGGTGGTTTCGCTCACGCCGATGGCGATCGAATTTATGGATACCAAAATAGGCAATTGGAAGCACATCAACCACGACCGGATCAAATTCTACAACAGAATCGTTGCTTACGACGGTCAGGACAACGATAGTCGGGTTGAGTTTGACTCTCGTACGGTTGGAATCGACTCATTAGCGGCAATGTGCGAAAACATCAATATCCAATCGTCGCTATTGCACTTGGTAAACCTGTTGAACGATGACAGTACCACGATTCTCGACAAAACAAAAGTCGTCGACATTTATAACCGGGTAGAACCAACCATGTCGCACGATTTACCGGAAACTGCCCCAGAGTCGCACGAGCTTGACTGGCCCATCATCAAGCTCGACAACGGTGATTTGATCCAGGCTAGATTGCTTATTGGAGCAGATGGGTACAATTCTCCCGTGCGGAAATACGCTGGAATTGAGTCTAGAGGGTGGCAGTACAACCGATGGGGTGTAGTTGGGACGATAAAGTTGCAGTACGAGGACTTTATGTCTGCCACCGGCTGGCAACGGTTCTTAACCACAGGACCATTAGCGGTGTTACCATTGACAGAAGACAACGCTACAATCGTGTGGTCGTCCACACCAGAGTTGTCGCAGATATTGTTGAAGGTCAGCCCGGAGATTTTCCCAGCTCTAATCAACGCTGCCATGTGCTTAGATGAAGTTGACTTGAACTACTACTACAAGCAGTTAGACAACGATCCAAACGATTTGTCGATTATTGATGATATCAACTGGAGAATGTCGAGATTAAATATCGATTCCACCCCAGATAAGTACCCTGTGGAAGCAGTGGAGTTGATAGAGAACTCTCGTGCTAGGTTCCCGTTAAAACTCTCCCACGCAGACACCTACGTTGGCCCTAGAGTAGCATTGGTCGGGGACGCAGCACACACAATCCACCCATTGGCTGGCCAGGGCCTAAACATGGGCCAAACCGACGTGGCTGCATTGATGGAAGCACTTGAAGCTGGGATTGACAGAGGTATGGATATTGGCTCCACCTTGGTGTTGGAGCCATACGTTTCCAAGGCATGGCCAGCAAACCACGCAATGTTAGGCGTATGCGACAAACTCCACAAGATATTCTCCACCGACTGGGCACCACTCGTGCTAGCTAGAGGTCTTGGTATGAAGTCCATCAATTTTGTTGATACCGTGAAAAACCTCATGATCAAGGCCATCAGTAATAGACTGTTACAGTGAAAGGTTCCTAGCATAGTAACAGCAAAATTTGCTCCATCACCGTCTACCATGTATATACCACGACGTGGGATTTAAAGTCCAACAGTAGAAATGTTAGTCTGTTAATTCGCAAATTATGTGTACGTAAGATTCATGTAAGTTCATGTAGCCGTTTTTCGCAGCAATTAAAAATTTCACCCGATTCTTTAGACTCTTCCTTGCAAATGTTGATAAAACCCTACATAATTCCTACTAGAATTGCCTATAATTCTGTCTACAGACGCTCGAGATGGTATTCTTCGAAGATCATCGAGCTAGATTCGAAAAAATCCGACGCTGAGGCTGCTACAGAAAAGATAATAACGGATAAATTTCAGCACTTGAGATCAAAATACCAAAGTCCACACTACCCAATTGTTCTCTGCCATGGGTTTTCGGGGTTTGACAAGCTAGATATCATCCCCTATTTCAATCCTTTTGAATCGTTAGCTCAATCTTCTCCGAAAAAAGTCAAGAAAGCTGTCAAAAAGGGCCTTCTTCAAATCGATTATTGGTACGGAATCCAAGAGGCATTGGAAAAACTTGGGAGTACCATCTTGGTCGCCAAGGTATCAGCATTTGGAACAATTGAAGAACGGTCGCATCAACTACACGATTTTATCAACCAACAATGCCATGACCTTATATCATCTTCAAAACAAAAGGTGTACAATAATGAAAATACTCACCACTCAGACAAGTCTCTGTCGGACCATTTTGAAAATGAGCCCATAAAAGTCAATCTTGTTAGCCACTCGATGGGTGGATTGGATTCTCGGTTCTTAATCCATCAACTTGCAAATAATCAGTTGAAAAACCCATACTACAAAGTAGCGTCGTTGACTACTATTGCTACTCCACACCATGGCTCGGAGTGTGCTGACTTTATTGTAGACATTGCCAAGGGTAATCCAATACTCGAGTCTCTATGTCCCAAATCTGTATTTGAATTGACTACACATAGCCTAAAGAAATTCAACGAACAGGTTCCACCAGATCCTGAAGTACAATACTTCTCGTACGGTGCAAGATTTGATCCCAGATGGTTCAATATGTTTAATATAACGTGGCGAATCATGAAACATGAAATCAAATCTCGTCACAAACGATTTGAAGCTAATGACAAGTTCAAAAAATTAATGTACGACAACGATGGCATTGTATCTGTTGAAAGTGCAAAATGGGGAAACTACATTGGGACGTTGGACCAAGTCGACCATCTTGATTTGATCAATTGGACCAACAAAACCAAAAAGGTTGTTGACAAATTACTCTTCAACGAAGAATCAAAATTCAACGCAATCGCATTGTATCTTGATATCGCCGATAACCTAGCGAAGAAGGGTGTTTAAGTGACGAGATGCGTATTTATATTAACCTGCTTGATGCAATTTTGAAAAAGCTAATCTATAAAAGATTCAAATACTTTAGTTGCTCTGTACAATCCATGCAATAATTTTCGATCGATTCAAAGCCCTCACCTAACTCGTTTGACAACGTCAGCGACTCGGACGCATTTTTGATCGGGTCAAAAATCAGCGATCGTATAAGTTCACATCTTTTCAATTCACTCATTAACCAATTCTTCCATTCTGCAATTCCCAATTCCGTTTCCATTTGATTCAACATTTTCAATTGTATCATTAAATCATGCCGTTTGACACCGATATCCCACATATTCTGTTTAAGTGTGCTAGCCATCTCCTTCGTGGCCCTATCCGCATAAGTATCTTTCCAAATCATCAGTTGGTCGTAGTTTAAAACAAATGATTGGTTCTTGAACAAATTGAAACATTTCGAACCATCTTTATATCCAGCATCAAATTGGGTTTTTGTTAACATGTCAATTGTATCTTGCAAATATACTGCTCGCTTCAAAAACATAGGTTCCTTTGTAACAAAGTCATAGGCAACTTTATCAGCATTTCTGACTGTCCAGTACGAAACCGTGCTTCGTCCCAATAAAAATACATTCATCATCATCGAGATAAAACAAACTCCTAGTAATACATAATGCAATTTGATGTTTTTGATGAACGTTTTAGCTCCCCGTACAACTAGCACCATGGCACGAACCAACTTTTTCACACACCAAATTGTAACCCGTTCTGCTACAACTAGCAAAAGATCCTCCATCGATAAATGGACTATAGGTGCTTCTTCCTCCTTCTTTTCCAGTTCTGTAATGCTTATTTTACCGTATAAGTAAATAGATTTTGCCACCATCCCGTGGGTTCCAACTTCCTGTTCAACTTTCTTGAGAAGCTTATCGAAATTGGCACCTTGGTTGAACATGATATATTTGCATAACCTGATGTTGAAAGAATTAAACATCAGTTTATGGGCGAAATTTCTCTTTACATAGAAATACACCTTTGTTCGTTTTCCAGAAATGCCTGTAACAATTAACTTGTATTCCACATTAAAATCAGAACCCAAGAAAAACTTGAACTGTGATTTGGTTTGTGAAATACTATAATATTCATCGTCATACATTGTATCAATCGTTTGACTAATTTTCACAAAACGCTTTCTCTTACTATACTGCGTTGGAAGAATGAAGCTTCTTTTCAAGGTTCCATCTGATGCTCGTCTCCATGGTTCTCTCACAAATAATTGATATTTGGCAACGGTCATATAATCTCGCAAGATATCTGAGTTGTCCCCTACCAATGCATGGAATATAGCCTTAGGTGGTAAGTTGTAAATGCTTTCCCCAATGGATGAATATTCGTCACCAAAGTCTGTACGGAATTGAGCCCCCAGACCATCTTTCAATACAATAGTTGGTGTGGTGCCTAGAGCTAGTTGATTAACCGAATAGGACAGCATAACATCTAAGATCTTTTCCTTACGAGTGACGTTTTTATACAAAGTTTTAATGATCGACAACAGTTGTTCATCTTCCACGTCTTCTTTATATTGTGCGTCAATCTTATTCAAGTCTAAAATCAAGTCAGTCAACGGTTTGGGGTTATCACTTGCTCTATTGTTTATCAAATAAACCAATTTTTGCTTGATGACTCTTCCATTGTCTAAGAAGAGTTTCAGCTTCAACACCCCATCAACGCTGTAAATCTTCAATTGATCATACTGACCTTGGCCAGCATAGTCAACCGAAATCATCAAATTTATTGGATCCTTGAATAATGCCACAAACCCCAATGCCAACATATAAAAGTATATGTGAGTGCTGGTTACAAAACATCTACCACTAAGCTCTTGTTTAGAATTGGGAGACCAAATGCATCTGAAAGAGACCAAACAATACTCACCAGGTTCAACTGCGGTTTCAAATAACGATCTCATTTGGATATCAACAGAAATTAACTCCTTGGGGTAGAACTCAGGATAATTAATTGGTGCTTCTCCATTCTCGCCACTTGCATGTACAGTGGGTTCAGTTTTAAGGTCTTCATTAACCACGCAGTCTCTTTCTAACGAATCATGCAAATAGTATATCCCCCAATTGACCGAACCCCAGATATTTGCAGTTAATGCTGTTGGGATCGCAGTAGCCTTAGTTAAACTGTATGCGATAATTGATGTTTTAGTTGTCCCAGTCATAAACGGAGGCCCAATCAGTGGAATTTGATAGTATATATAGTTTTGGAAAAACTTCTCATGCTTTGAAATGTGGGTAGATAGGTTAGTTGACATAATCACCTGCCCAGTAGAGGTTGAAACCTTGGTGTTGGTTAATTCTTTATCTACGGTTGTATTGACTGTCGACGCAAATTCGGAAAGGATAGGCGGATACCTTCCTGATGCAATATTGAAAAGCTCTTGATTGTCTTGCGAACTTTGAATAATCCTGTTCCGCTCGTTATCAAACACTTTGAGCCATGATTTCAACTCCAGTAACGATTCTGCCTGGAAAATTATCGTCAAGTCTGAAGTCTTAAGTTCAAAACAAAATCTTCTGTCTTCGTTTGGATAATACTTTACATTACAAAGAAGAATACCAATCTTGTCAGTCTCTTGAACAAATGTTTGCGACGGACTAAGCACAAGCATCCCAAAGACACCACCTTTAATAAAAACCCATCTGCGAACCCAAATAGGTTTAGATGAATTAGACCACGATCTCATGAACAAGTAGCCATGTTTCTCAAAACTAGATTCGTCAATATCGGCCAAAACTCTACTATTGATAAGCGAAGACCGATAATCGTTCAAATTCTCCGATGGTCTCATTTGAGAAATTGTACTTTCTTCCACTTGGTTTCTAGCAATTAACATATCTGACTTCAATTTTTCCATGGCTACGGAGTAGGAGTCACTCCAGCTCTGAATCTTGGTAATTTTGGTACATGCTTGCTTGAAATATGGATCGAACCTGTCCACCATACTCATCTGCTTGTTTTTCCATAAACTAGTGCACATACTGACCAACAACCGGTCTAGCGAGTTACTCAAATTTGCCAACTCAATGATCAAATCTAGAGAAAGACTGACGTACTCTTGTTTTGCCCGGTAGAGCTGGTACGCATCCTCCATGATCATCAGAGGTTCTCTGCTTTTGCTCGTGGCCATATGAGTCAACATATACCGTTCATATTTCACCTGCGACTGGTCAAACCGTCTGCGTAGGTCTTTGTAGTGACTTATATGGGTAGAAATGACCGAATTCAAGTGGT
This sequence comes from Suzukiozyma palmioleophila, assembly GCA_030560805.1. Lineage (NCBI taxonomy): Eukaryota > Fungi > Ascomycota > Pichiomycetes > Serinales > Debaryomycetaceae > Suzukiozyma > Suzukiozyma palmioleophila. The sequence continues at coordinate 195,706 of JAKTVY010000017.1, read as the reverse complement.
CAATTGAAATTGAGTTGACTGCTAATGCCGATAAACTAAACCCCCACAACCGTTTAAGCCCGTCCAACGTCGTATGTAACGATTGAACAGTATATTCCTGGTCAATTAGACCATCCTGTAAGAACGTTGGCACCAAATGCTCCAAAAACGAATTATAAAACGACTGGATATCGTTCAAAAAACTAGGCACTTTACTACATGAGCTAACAAGGGCAGTCAACCATTGCTCAATGTTGTCAATTTGAAGATCCAAATGATTGATTGATGCTCTGAAAGTCGGCGAATCCAACGCTGCTTCCTTAAAGTTGACGGAAATCAACTTAAACTGCCTCGGCAATCCACCTTTTCCTCGCTTTTGACTGCTTCCAGTTCCGTTAGGGATCCCATCTACAGTAGGAGACTCAGGTTGCGATTTGGAACTCATGATTCTTGTACTACCACCAATACAGACCACGATTTGTGCTACAATTGGTCTTTCTTGTCAAATTCTGGTCAAATGAAATTTCTGCTATTTGTTGCACCCATTTGACTATGAAATTTAATTGTTAGCCGCAACAACCGCACAATTTCGCAATCATTTCTACAATTAATTCTACATAGTCTTTCATATGCGAAACCTATATTTATTAGTACGAGTAAACATCCGTATATATATACTTAACATCAAGCTTGTTGTATATCAAGTTATGAAAATTTCGACCAGGCTTGGGGCGCCAAAATGAGTTGTTTGGGAACCCCAACCATGGGCCGTAGTGTGTTTATGTGCTTGTGGGTGGTATAGATCGTAGTATCCATGTTGTATTGCATGCATCTCCAACGTTTGACTCCTTGTTGTGACTGTAGACTGCAAAATGTTCCTGTTTGTATTTTCTATAAATTACCATCTTAAACAGCCTGTTGGTGAAGGTTTATTTTATCAATTCCGTCAATTTCCCTTTGAATAGCCCGTCGTACCATACAGCGACTTGTACTTAAATGATTCCATTGTCTACTTCAATTTGGGCTTGTACATCGTTAATGACGGATTGACAGGAAACCGGTGAAGGCCATTGTTTTGCGACTTTGTTTTGTTCTGCTGGTAAATCTTTTTCGAGTCTTTCGATGGGTCGTATCCCAAGATTGGCCCAAACTTGATTTCAATTGGGGCTTCTTTAGTTTCTCGTAAGTTGGGCTGCAGCATTTGCCGAATTGGTTGCAGGGGCTTCTGGGCCATACCAATCGACTCGTGTTGTGCTACTGGCTGGGCGTTAGGTTGTGCACCCATGAAAAATGGCATTTGTCCTCCAGCCATTTGCTGTGCTCCCATTTGCATCTCCATGGACTTTTGTTGATATACAAACTGATCTGGTGCATTCATGGGATGGCCCATGAATTGGGGTGGTTTTTGTTGATATGCTATTTGTCTGTGAGCCGGCACAAACTGTTGCACATTTCCTGTCATTGGAACTACGTACGTTGATGGCATGAATTGTTGTTCCACTGGTGTGGGCATTGGTTGATTTGGTACTTGTTGATTCAGTACTTGTTGATTTGGTACCTGTTGATTTGGTACCTGTTGGAGATTAATCCCTGTTGAAGCTGCTGCCGCAGCTGCTGTTGCGTTGTTAAAGTTGTGTTGGAAATTCCCTTCTTGCATTGGAATATTAGTGAACTGTCCAGTATTTGGATTGTTTGGTTGATTTTGTTGAACCATAAGCCGTCTAAAATTGACTTGGTCATCTTGTGGAGGAATTAATGTTTGTGAAACGATAGATGCGCTGTAAATCGGTGCTGATAATGGACCCTGTGCTATTGTATGTTTTGCATGGTTGGTGTTGATTGATAACTGTTGATGATTACGCTTTATAGGCGTCAGGTTTGTATATCCTTTATTAGGGGACGATCTGAATGGGGAGGAGTCCGCAAGAACAGTTTCGTTATCGTCAATTTCGTTTGTATTGGCCCCAGACGGCGATGCAACCACTTTGATACTGTGAAAATCACTGCATCCCCCACCAGAACTGAATTTGTGAACAATGTAACTAAGGATTTTACAGTTTCCTGGGTTAAAATCAACAGTTTTCTCAGGCGAATCGTAGATAATTTGAATAATCGACAATTTTAAGTCTCGTGGGTTTCCTCCATTCACCAAGAAATGCAAATTTCCTAAAAAGAAGTTTTTCATGAATGGAACTTGTAAGTCATATTTGTCATTTTCCGAGCAATAATATCCATTCACAATGTCATTATTCTCGAAAACTTGCTGCTCATTCTCGTTATAGACTTTCGTCAAACTTCTCCACTGGAGCATTGAAGGTAATTCAGACATTGTATCTGTATACTTCACTTCGAATTTCATGAAAGACTTGAACGCTCCATCATTAAAATTGACTGACTTCATTTGTTGGTAATTGTTTGTAAATGGAGATATTGGCGTGGATGTAACAACCTGATGGGGAGCTTCAATGTCCATATTTAACTTGTGTTCAACAGTCCATATTTGTGCACTATCTAAATTCGGTAAAATTGATTCAGAATATTGCTTAATGGGGTTTGGGAACTCGTTGCATACATCACGCCAGATCTTTGATGATTGGTTATTGCAGTTCAACACGGTAAAATTATGGGTATCGTTGTCCTTGGATAACGACATTGTGAAATTGGTTGGTGTCAAATCGAACTGAGAGTTTGTTTGTGGAATAACTTCAGTTGGTGAAGAAAAGATGAGATCCAATTCACGGTCAACCACTTCTGTGCTTACTGAGTCCATTGCTGAAATGCTTCCAGATGACAAGAAGTCATCAAACGGGTTCGTAGACAAATCATCTAAAGATTGGGCATTTCGAGTTTGCGATTTACTTGGCTTATCAAGCTTTTTCGATTTGGCCAATCTAAACAATCTTGACGCAATTTGCTTGGACGTTCTTGAAAGTCCAGTTTTGTTTAGTAACATTCTCGATAACACTTTGTTTTGCGAAGTATTGGCCAAAACTGACGATGAAGCAAAGCCATGGTTCTCTTTAAATTGGCGATATTTCATGAATGCGTTAATAAGCACATCGTCCAATTCTGGGTACCACACCTTGTCTTCATTTTCAGCATTTTGTGACGACACATCTGAGTGTTTTCTTGTTGAAATTGGCGATGCAACCGAAGAATCGATTTGTGATGCAATGGAATTATTAGGAGAATCCAACACTGTGGACGACAATTTTCGTCTTTTCTGGAACTTTTTGATGTACGATTCCGGTTTTGTCGACGACGTTGTTGATGATGGAGTCGACACGGTATTTTTGTCACCAGTAGAATCCTTCCTACTGATTGAAGGAGCCGGTTGTAAATTCTTTGGTTTGACCAATTTGTTAGGAGTCAAGAAATCCTGGTTCTGGTTGTAATTCTCTTTGTCTGACTCTTCGTAGATTGACGTCAAGTTGGTAAAGTTTTGCGTGTTTGAGTCGTTCCCAAGGGAGCTCCAAATATCAATATCATCTTTGATGAGAGACTCATCATCCACGTCACCCGGTTGGGGTTTTTTCGACGAAGACGTTAGCGAATCAAGGAAGGATTTGGCTGATTTTGGTGGCGTGGACAATATCACTCGTTCATCGCCGGCGGGCTTTTCACTGGTCTTGTTTATGGTGGAGGTGGTCTGGAAAAACTTCTGGGGAGAAACGCCTATGGGAGAGTTGAAGTTGAACGAAGGCAGAAAACTCAACCCGAAACTGAACGTAGGCGTGTGTTTGTGTGAGGGATGGGATTTGTTAGCTCGCGGAGTTTGTGGTGCTGGTACTTGTAGATTATTCGCCATAGACATCACCAACAAGAGATAGAGAAAAGAAAGTGGAAAATGCACAAACAGTATAACTTCGGTATATTAATGAAGTAAGCAACAAAAGAAAGAATGTATAGTAGAATACGTGAACCGTGATTCAATCACATTAACAATAACCATATAAAATAAATGAAATAAAGGGTTCCAAAACACGGTAGGGACAATTTCGCGTCAGTCATATGGCAATGTTTACGCGAAAGTGCTACGTCGATAATGGCGGTGGAGTCGCGAGACCCCCGTCGTCTGCCACGAGAAAGGGGTGGTCTACACGGACAAAATCCTCCTGTACATTCTCCCTACGCGGTCTACAAGCAGGGGTATTGCCGTGGATAACTTAGCAACACATCACCAGTGGACCGATGTAGTCATGATATAACACGGCCCGAACGGGCATAAACTGTTCTAGTCCTAACATTAATTTATGACAAAGAGTAGTATTCTTAGCACAGAGAAATTTTACGCGTAAGATAAACATTTCATGTAAATCTCAATTTAAGATTTCCATAAGCAATAGCTCATGCTTCGAAATACAGCCCGTAGATACAGCAAGGGTGACTGACGATGTGGAGGGTCACTTTAGAGAGCACGGTAATTGGGGATTTTACCGGGTTGTGTGTTTTGACGTGGGCTTCGTTCAACTCTCTTGGTCCTGCACCAAATTGGGGCTTCACGTCGTAAAATTCTAGATGCATGAGATCAAATGATGCGATTACTGAACCACCCATGGCACGACGGGTAAACTGGAGAAGTTGTAAGAGATAACTCTAACAATGGAGCACAGCACTGCCGTAGTTTCCGTGGTGGTCCCAATGGCAAAATTTTTTGTGTTGTGTTTCGTCAATGCGTAGTATACTAGCACTGGAGTAGTATTAAAAATATCTAACGCGTTTCGCCTCTTCTAGAGAATTGCAAAAATCGTACAGAGGTTGAAGTGTAGAGTGTTTCATTGTAGTGTGCATTATTATGTGGGACAAGCGTGCTATGTTACGATTTATGCTTCAACGGGTCACTTGCATTGCGCAAATATGTGACCTGAGATACACTTTATGGAACATCTAGAAACTGTCCATTTTTGAGCATACCAAAAGCCCCACTATTAGCGCATTGGGCAACAGTGTAGATCCTTTTAGTCACTATAGTATGTGGTCGATGTACCAAAGACGTATTTTATGAACTGATTTTCGGAAGCTGTGCTGCCACGGCTGATCCTTTTGTCGCTATAATATTCATCAATCGCACGTATTATCTACATTTGTGTGTGCTCATATTGTGTATTATCAGTGTTTGAGTAACTGCTCCATTTCCTCAACTATTGCCTCACACAATCCAGGCTGGCGAGATTCGTACTCAAGAAGAATGTTTATAAGTGATTGAACGTTGCTTCTAGTTTCCTCCGTCAAACCACGGTTGTACACTAATTGCAAGCAGTAAAATAACATCTCTGAATTAGTCAATTCTTGAGTTGCCTTGGGAACATCAGATCCAGAAGAACAGTTTTGTGTCACACCACTGTGAACTGTTTTAAACGTATTGAAATCCCATTCGATTTCTCGCTTGAATGTGTCGCTTGTAATCTTGTGTCGAGGTATCTTGGAGAGCTGTCCGTTTTGGGTCTTGAGATTTTTCGTGGTGATTAACTTAACAAGTTTCATCCTTGCTGCGCCATTGTACTTCATGTCAGTAATGAACTGGTGATGCAACAACCGTCTTGCCGTTGGACGTTTAGATGGGTCCTTGATCAAACAGTACTTTACAAAGTCTTTAATATTATCACCGTACTCTTTCCCGGTCAAGACAGGGGGCCTGTTTTTGGGAATTTCAAATAATATCTTCATAGGATCATACTGCGATAGTGGTGGTGAACCAGTAACTAGCTCAATTGTGGTAATACCTAACGACCAAATATCTGCCTTGAAGTCGTACCCTTTGTTTCCAACCTTACCACGAGCTATCACTTCAGGTGCCATCCAAAACGGAGTTCCCACAAAAGTTTTTCTCTTGAAATGTGTCAATGTGATCTCACCACTAACACCAAAATCTGCAAGCTTAACTTCTCCATCTTCCGTTAACAAAATATTCGCCAGCTTAATGTCACGGTGAACTTTCTGTTCCTGATGAAGATATACCAAGCCCTGTAATACATCTTTGATTATCAAACCTGTTAATTCTTCCAGAAGTTGTTTACAATATTTCAACAAGTCTCCACACGAGCCACCTCCACAATACTCCATCACAATGAACATGCTAGTTCCTTCGACAAAAGATTCAAAGTACTTGGTAATATAGCGGTTGTTCATTTTTGACAAGAACTGGATCTCCTGAATCAATACTTTCAAATCTTCCTTTGATTCATCCAAATTGATCACCTTGATAGCAAACACTTGTTTCCCCGGTCCCAATGCTTTGTAAACATCACCAAAGTTACCGGAACCAATACAAGCAACTAATTCATATGGCTCAGCAGACATTCTTGTAAGGAAATCTGCGAGTTGGATTTATCTTTTTGCAAGATTTTTATTTGTGCCAATTTTGCAACCACAAAAGAAAAAATATTTTTAATCATATGCAGCAATTTTTTGCACCCATAAATTCGCAACCAAAACACTTTCAAACCTACAACCTATATGACATATATGACTCTTGCCACTTCCAGTATAAAGCCAAGACCTAACGGCCAATTTTCTATATTCTGTATTACTGAATCTGAATGTCCTTAAAAATTGAAATGTATTTCACGGAGGTCTTCATTGCAATCTACTCAAACAAGACCAGTACGAATCATGCAGAAGGTAATCTACCTGTTCGAAGATGGCAATATTGTACAGCATCCTCTGTCAATCCTATGTCCTCATGAGATATCATTATTGCATCAGTGTTACATCCGTTAAGTATTAACAATTCACTTATAATGAACACTCTTTTCACAGGAACAGATTCTTCAATTTCAATGTATTTTCTAAGGGAATACTCAAACAAACTGACTATTTGTGGTTCATCACGATTTGAGACCTTTAACTGGATGTTCACATTTGTATCTGCTCCGCATATGATTGCTTCCAAAACTTTGTGCACATCGATTTTTTGAACCGACCGGATCAAAGAGTTTCCAGCATCGCTTGTTGGTGTAATGAAATTCTTGTTGCTATACTTTGACTTGATAAACTGAAGTCGTTCTTGTGCCAAATTCATGACAGGTTTTGCAGTAGCCAATTTTGATTCAAGTACTGAGTTCCGTATTCTGTTGTTTACGTATTTCAACAAGTATTGCAACTCCTCATCAAATTTATCTAATTTCAATGAACGTATCTTGCTAATATGGGACCCCAAGTTACGGTGACCAGATGCACATTCGACACAAATAACAACAAGTAAATTCACCGATACCCATTCTACTGACTCCCTTGATCCACAATCCGCACATACATTATTGTCACTATCTGGAATAGATCTAACCAACTCCAAATAGTTGACCTCTTTCAACGTCTTGGAAACAATAGAAACAGGAGAAACAGCTCTATCAGATGTACCAGCAATCACAGCCTTTCCCGTATTTATACTCTTGAGTTTAAATTTACTAGAGTCACTTCCTGTGTGAATTGGCTGCGGTGCTTTTAATATATTCTTCAACCTCGATGTATTGACAACTTGGCCAGCCTGGTAAAGAGCTCTGGCCCACTTATTTGCCTCATCCGCATTGATAGCCTGAAATACATGTTTACTTCCAGTAGAAGTGTTGATTTCAATGCAGTTTTGACGTTTTTCGTAAGAAATCTGTTTTACGTTAGAAAGTGCAACCTCAATTGGAGTATTAATCGGCGTTCGACCTTTCCTCCAATCTGCAAATTCCATCAATTGGCCATTTTTCAATACAACCCATTCCTTATGCCATCCTGCTTTACCCTTCCCACGAAGTGCGTACAAAATTCCTGACATGTCAGCATCATTGTTTATATTAGTTGGTGAATCGATATCAAATGTGGTTTCAAATATTAGTTCCAAGTTGTCTTCGTCAACAATTGTAGAATCTAGTTCCATAGGATCAGTGTTATTGTGATTCAAAGAGCCGTATCGGATAACTTTAGTCAATTCCTCATTCGATGAGCTAGCCTCAATAAGTTGTCTGAATTTTGCCTTCTCACTGTTGAACCGTGAAAGTACCAACAAGTATATGTTGTATTTATGAGGTAATAAACTTTCGCTGAGTTTAACATCTCTGAATAGATCATATTGAAGGTAAAACTTTTCATCCACATTCAAATTCAAAAATTTGAAGAGACCTTCCAAAAACTTATTGATATATTGATTGTTTGTAAACGAATTCAATTGATTCAAATAATCGAACTTTGATAATTCGAAATCTTTGCGCTTGCTCAATAGTTTTGATTCTGGTCTGTCCTTTTCATTCGATAAATATTTATTCAACCAAGCGTAATACTCCTTGGAGTTGTTTTCAAAAACTTTCTTGGAATGTTCTAAAACATCTTGAACATCTGCTTTGTTTTTGGAGTCCTTCTGTGAAAGCGAATTTAGATTTTGGCACATCCGTTTGACTTGGTTCAAATTGCAGATATCCTTTACAAAAAACCTCAAATTTCTTTCCATTGGGTCAAACAATTTGTTGACTTTAGCTTCTAGTTCGTTAGAGAAATTCAACTCTTTTAAAATGGGACTAAAATGATAGGCAATTACTCCATTAATATGATCCATACATCTTGCTTTGGCAGCGAATAAACGATTAATGCATGTTTCCAAACTTTTCAAATCATCATACAACTTGAAACAGGATTTTTTATAATGGTGAACTGTCTCATCATAGTTCTTGATTGCTTTTCTAAAGTGAGGTCCATCTTCAATATCGAAGTTAAAGTCTCTTCTGAAGTTTCCAACTTGTAAAATTCTCGAAGGTGCATTGGGGTTGACCACTTTCTTTGCACTTGAAGGCAATGGTGGTGTTGTCACATCAGTTGGCACTCGCGAAGGTGTACGGTCAGGAAGTCTGGGTGAATTTACATGTATTGGAGAATCGTCTGTCCGAGATTCTGCAAAATCCGTTGACCCCATTGGATCACTCGAGACTGAATCAGTGGAGAACACACGAGACTTGGGCGGTGGGTCGATCCAAATCGAGAATTTCAAGTAAAATTGATGGTTGTCGTTTTCGTCTAGTTCCCAAAGAGAAACCGTCACATCTGAGTGAATATTACTCGAGTTAAAAGAATCGTTGATTGTAACTTTTTCATTGGTGTTAAACGGTAGGTCATCGTAGTTAAGTTTCGACACTTCAAATTGGATAGATGGATTAACTTTTTGGTTCTGTAACTGCTTTAATATGTCTTGAGTATAATGAATATTAGATTTTACGATTAATAATGATTTCGATGATTCCTGTCGTTTACGTTGACCAATTGATAGTTTTAATTTGGAAAAGTTATTAGGAAATTGAATTAGTAAAGGACAGCTCAAGTTGTGGGATAAAGTTGAATCTTGAACTGGTTGGAAGGAATTATCAACATAATGTAATCTTTCATAGACCGGGGTTAATGACTTGGAATTGATTTTTGTTAATGAGCTGACGGACTTTGTATCGTCTAGATGTATAGAATACCGATAATGGTCTAGTTCATCAGTGAAGTTTATCCGGTATAAGCTTAAGTGGCTTAAGTCCGATTCTTGGTAGGGTAATATTAACGAAGATAATTCCACCATGGTGAATGATGACAATTGAATGGTTATAGGCTATACCGAAAATATTCCGATACGAAATGACAATTAGATAAAAAGCTAAAAATAAATTTGGAAGGTTTAAGGTTAATTCCAAATGCGCTATGAAAAAATTAAAAATGCGATTTCTGTGGATCGAACACAGGACCTTCAGATCTTCAGTCTGACGCTCTCCCAACTGAGCTAAAGCCGCAAGAGGAAACCCACGCCGGGAGTCGAACCCGGAATCTTTTGATTAGAAGTCAAACGCGTTAACCATTACGCTACGCAGGCGGTTTTCGTTGACGTTAATCTTACTAGATTTGCCAAAATGTGTGTCTTGATTCTCAAAGTTCAGCGACATTTTCTAATTTTTTGAAAAAAAGCATAAAAATTAATAAACATTAAGACTATAAAACAATGTGGTGGGTTTTTAATATATTTTCCCTTCCAAACTAAATTAGTATGTATTTTTCAGTCAAATTAAAGAATCTATGTACATAATTGATTGACTTGAAGCTATATGTTTTCTATTATCACCATTTTAGTTAAAAAAAAAAGAACACCTACCCATAACTTTCAGCTGTGTTTTATGAACTTCCATTTTAAGTACAACGGCAATTCCTGACCATTAATGGTAATCTGCATAGCTAGATTGTCCTGCAATACTAGCTTGTCGTCAGGTTGTAGCGTTTGAGTGTACGAAACTGCCAAAATCACCACGGACGCATTGGAAGTCTTGAGTTCGACTACATGACAGACATACATAAAGCAACCAATCTTTTTTATACGTAGAATTAAGTGTGTTGGTGCTGATATGTTGATAGGATAATGCAAAATGGACAATGGCATCTCGGAGTTAGCAGTTGTGGTACGAATTGGGTTGCGATGACGTCGATCCCATATATACAGAAACCGGTGATGTTTGAACCATTCAAAGTAGGATGTTGCAACTTGTTTGCACAATGTTAGCTCCGGGTCTATTGCTTTGAGTGTTGACAAAATGGCTAGTACTCGGTTTAGTACATCGTATTTCTCGTTGTTTCTCATGGTGACAAACTTATCTGGTATTACCATACCAGACACCGATACGGCAGTAGACTGCACTGTTGTAGATTTTTCATCCTCAGGTACTCTGCAACTAGGAACAGAGTGTTTTGGAGACCTGTTGTTTGACCTAACATTGGTATTGATTTGACCCAATACGCGTCGCGTTCGAGTCTTAGTAGTAAGAACAGGGAGTTTACCGACAATGAGACGCTGTTCTCGCCTCATACGCTTACGGTTCACATGAGCTTGTTGCTCATATACTTTGAATGGATCACTCATTGTGAATTGGAGTGTTTAATCAAACTGGGATTTTACTACGCGTATGTAAACACAAACACCAAACGAATGGGTGAAATGCCTCCAGAACTGAAATTACTTCAATTAACACGTCTGTTCACACAACGATTGCAACGTTGTTAAATCCGTTCTCGTGAACAGTATATCTTGGAAATGTTTAGATCTCAGGAGCAAGTTGAAAATCTGGAACCCAATTTTGCAACCAACCTACCTGCACTACAAATATAGACGAGATGAGCACCTTCACAATAAACCGTTAACGGACAGACAAAACTTTGGGAGGCAGAATGTAGTGGGAGAACCATGGTTTATGGCTGGGTTTAATCTGATATACAATCAATAGTCTTGAAGGATTTATCTGAATAATGTGAATTTTGACGTGCTTGCTCTATAAGCTCTTTATAGTATTTGACGAATTGTGGTGAATTTCATTTATTGATTTTGACAATGCTAACTTGCTGAACACGTTGTTGTACTATTTACTTTGTAATTGTAAATACTCAAACACTTTCGTGCTACTGTTGGCCACATTATCACTACAATAACCAGTAGCCGGACGGTTCGCTGTCCCTTTCAAAATTCAAGGCTTATAGTTACTGATATGCTCTCTAGCGGGATTGTAACATGTTGTATAAAACTAGCTTATTACACTTAACTAGACGAATTCTTCTACAAATTCTTCTACAAATTGCTTTGGCAAGATACTACACATTGTTCCAATTAAAATACATTTCCATCTGCGCTATCCAAAAAGGCACTCTATAAGTCTATTACAATAACAATTTGTTATCATTCTGCCAGCCATTCAAATCTCAAACTGACTACTGTAGCTAAATTTGCTATCAAATTTGCCTATCCAGGCACTCAAGTATACACACTTAGTTTGCTTCTTGTCTCTATAAAACAAGCCTTGCTTATACTCCTATTAACCATCACTTGTTTCGCAAACTTGGTTGTTCGTTTACCCTGTTCGTGTTGTATTATTTACCCCGTTTGGCAAACATCTTAGCAAGACTCAAATGAATGGGTGACTTGTGAGCGTTGCCCATACTGATTCCATCAATATTTCCAAACGATGTTGGTGTTGCAGTCCCAGAGCTACTACCACTTCTTCTTCCTCTACTCTCCAGTTTCGATCTAAAATGTCTGAAATCTGGGATTGTATCAGCGATTGTATCAGCATTAGCTTGAGAATCCCTTCTAACTACCCCCTCATCATACAGTGGTGATAAATCCAAAGGTTGAATAGTCATTTCATCCTCTTCATCTAGTGCTTCTTCGTACGTAGGGATTTTGTTCATGAACTGCAATGACGTATTGCTTGTTTGTGTTCTCTTTGGTATATCAAAGTACCCTGTAACCGGCGCGGATGATGGTTGCAATGGTTCTGGGGAATTTGCTCGAACTAGTTGCTCCAAAGCTGCCTGGTTATTGTTGTTGGTGTCCAAAACTGGGTCAAGGTTGTGTTGGTTGTAGAGAGGTGGTGCGGTGTCTTCACGGTCCAAATCAACATCATCGGTTTCTTCTTCGTCCTCTGGCTCGATTTCGTTGGGTGAGCCTGAATAATTGGCTGCCTTCTGCTTGTCTTTCTTGAAATATACATTTTCCTTCATTGGGATTTCAATAAAATTTCCATGGTTAGGATGGATCTCGTACTGTTTTCCAATTACATGTCCAGTGTTGGCACTAATATATATCCAAATGGGCAAATTTGCTCGCAACTCACTAACATGGCCCTCTTTGTTCTGTAACAAGATCGAAAGTCTAAGTCTATGTCTTACTTTCACCAATCCTCCTTTGAAATCGCAACTCTGGTTCAATCCTTTCAACGTGTCTGGTACCCTATAGTGAGTCTTGACTACCCAGGTGTCCAAACTATTATCGTGAGGCGTCCAGTGTAATTCTTGTTTACACAACTGTTGCTCGAAATCTGGAGTCTTGACCCCGTTTACCTTGAAAGAAAATTGCTGAATGATAGACGCTCTGATTGCTTTCAACGAAATACCTTTCGTCATAGGAATAAACGTCAAAGAAATTGGGATATTGGACCCTATGGCCACACCCTTTCTGTTCAACTTCACGTTATATTGCACTTTGCCCAGCCAGGTATTGTCAACGTCGATAGTATCAACCAAATTGAGATTCTGAGGATGCAAAGTTCTCACTATTCTGACGTGTTTCAATTTCGTGATGGGCTTTTCAAATCTTCCACGTTCAATAGTACATTCCAACTTGTACAATAAAGAAGCACATGATAATCCTTCTACCGTCTCTGCCACATTTGCAGGAAGCAAGACCGAGAATGGAATACTGTAGTTGCCCCGTGGTAACAAAAATGATTGACTTGACGAGGTGTTCATTCCTTTAAATGGAGTGCCATCAATGCCCGAATTAGGCAATCGATGCATATTCACCAGAACGTTTTTCGAGAAGGTCGGTGAAGAATGTGCTCTGGAGAACTTTGGTCTATTTGGCTTGTTATTTGCAGTGGGATTTTCGTCCTTTGCATTTGGTCTTTTCAAGTGCTGTACTTTATGAAAGCTTAGGGCCTCATCTCCATAGTTACCAAAAGTGACCACTCCCGACTCATCAGTCAACAAATTGGGCCAGTTTACCTTCAATACACATAATCGTTCGATGATGGAGTCCAACACTGCCCCCGTGGCCAGTCTTTCCAAACATTCTACTGAGAAATCACCAATCAACTTGAGCTTGATTTTCTTAACATGGATATCCTCAGGAATCAGTAATTTGACACTTCCCTCAAACGGAATAGAATCGCATTCAAACTCATTTCCCTTGATCAAAATAAGGTCTTTGTGTGGCGATCTAAGTTTAACATCGAATAGGGCTAGATTCAATATGGGCTTGAACATTTACAATCAGCCAAAGGTCGTCTGATGTGGTGGATTTTTTTAGCTGTCGAAGTCGAAATACGGCGAAGCAAGCGATCTCGGTAGTGAAAACCACGCTGTCACAAAAAAGAATAAAGTTACACGATATTTACTACAAGATTAATTTGATTTTGTATGTAGTAGATGAAAATTCCATCGTGGTCGCACCACAAATTCCAAAATAAATCAGATAAGGCTGTACAGCAATCATAACCCGGTTTTGAGGTGTGAAAACAAAGAAAGTACAGGCTGGCATTGTTCTAACCTATATTGTGTTGCAAACGGCGCTTCTATTTGTAATTAGTATAAATATTTCTGTGGCTATGTAATGGGTGCAAAATGTGCACGGAGTTGCGATGGCATGTTGTCGGAGTTACACCGGAACCCACAAGGTACGATGTCGTGGAAACGCGATGGATGGGATGGCTTAGTTGACGGTTTCTTCGAATTTTGTGAAGAATTCCTCGACAACTTCAACCCCCCAGAACTTTCCTGACGTTTGCACCCATCCGAGATGGCCCCCGAGGTTGGTTTCCACCATCGCCATGTATGGGTTGCTGATGATGTCGAGGACTGGTAATCTCACCCCAACGGCAGGATCGTCGGTGGAATTCAACACCAAAGTAGGAGTGTTGATAGTGGCGATTCTTCTTGCTGGTGATGCCTCTCTGTAGTATTGCATGGAATTAGAGTATCCTGCGGTGTGGCAAGTGTATAAATCGTCAAATTGCCATGTAGTAGTCTGTTTTAACCCTTGTTTCAAATTCTCTTTATTGAACAACTCCGGATGATGAACCAGCAATTCTTCAAAGTTGTTTTCGATGATTTTGTTCAAGAACTTGGTCAAGGACGGATTAAACAAGTACTTCCCACTCCACGATTCTTGGATGTGATAAGCCGAGTCAACCAAATCCCAAGGGCAGCCTACTAAGCACGCAGCTTTCAACTTGGTATCGCCTTTTTGTCCGAGATAATTGGCCAAGATAACTGCTCCAAATGAGAATCCAACACCGTACAACGGACGGCTTGGGAATCTCTTCCTGATCTCATCAATTACCTCACGGACATCGTCTACAGAAATAGCATTGAACAACTTCCCGGTGGTGACTTTGGTTCTACAACATCCACGGGTGTTTATGACCACAACATCCCATTCGTTATTGGTTTTGGTGTTCAAGTTCTCGGCTAAGTTCCGAATTAATGGCTCATGAGACCCTCCACCAAGCCCATGGCAAACTACCACGATCGGGGTAGCGCCAGACTGGTCGTGTTTTGTGCGCGCAGATAGTTCGTCTGCAGTGAAATATCTCGTTCTAGGGTGTAATTTTGGCGAGCCTTCTGGTAACGTTTCTTGATAAAGCTTCGTGAACTCAGACTTGGAGCTAGGTGTTGGAATGGTCCAGTCCAACGAACAGATACCACCATCGGCGTAGGTGAACAATTCTCTACCGTAGTAGATAGGAAATTTCTCCTTGGAAGAAGCACCGGCGTAGTAGAGGGTTTGCAACGTACCGTTGAACAATAACGGGTTTAACCATAATTTATTTGATGGGTTGATAATAGGAAGCGAATGTTGAACTATATCAGTGAACTTGAGCGAGTCAACGTTTTTTCCATTCAAGCTAACGGAGTGCTCCGCATCACTTTGGTGAAGCTTAATCGACGATCTAAAGCCCCAGTTTAGAATTCCCATGGTTAGTTGTTGCAAAATTTACTGGTTAAACCCTTGGGTTTATATAAAATAACGGTTTTCCTTCACTTATGCCGGCACACGGAATTTGCCTCTGCCGGCAGTGCGTTGCGCACCGGCAGTAAACTCCGTCGCTGTCTCCGTCGCCGTCGCACTGCGTTTACCGCGACTGAACCGTTGCTACTGCCACCATTATTCTAAACAACTTATACTACACTTCTACTGCCATGATGTACATCTAGATTATAGTTGGCGTATACCAAAAGACTTGTGAAATCCACTGCTGCTCGTTTTCCTATTCTTACATCGTTTTCCTACAGCTTTGTTGGTTAAAATGGACCAACAAAATTCATTTTACCGAGGAACTAAATCTATGGTACCAAGATTTTTCTGTAGAAATCAATTCCGTTGATTACTTGCATCATCTCGTATTTCACCACATCGCCGTTTCAGTTGTGGCATGTGCATACAATGTCGGATCTATCAGAATACTACATATCCTTCCTGTACGTTAATCGACTTGTGGGATGTCTTTTGAGTCGGCATAGTTTCTTCATTGGTGACATTTTATAATTTCATAGCCATAATTGTCTTGCAAATTTCATTCCTTTACATCTCTACATTCTATGTAAATCATTGTCTATTGTGTAAAATTGTCATCAATGTTCTTGTTTTTTCAACGCAGCTTTTTTTGCAGACTTTGACCGCTCCGACGATTCGGAGTGTTGAATATGACCCCTATCGTCTAAGTCAACTGACCCAGCACTCTCAAATAACGAGACTTTTCCTGCTAATAACCCTAATGTCTCTAACACTTGTGAAGGTTCGTTCAAATGAGCCGTGGCAATAGTCTTCTTGTTGGCTGGGCCAACTGCAACGGGATATACTCCGTAGGTTCCAAACTCACTCTTGGGCAACTCTTCCGAGCTCCACTTGGCTTCAATTTGCTTCAATGACCGGAACATATCTTCATCAGTCAAATCGTCACCAAGACACAACACAAAATTAGGCAAAGTGTTGAAGTCAACACTGGTGTTTATTGGGTCTCCATCAACGTTTTGCTTTGTACCGTGAGGGTTCAACACTAATCGTTTCACGATTTCACCTTTGTTAACGAACTTTGGTCTAACCTCAATATTGGCCTTCCCGGCCATAACTTCAACGTCGTATTCCTTAGCAACCGTGTTTTTTAATTGAGCCATACATCTTTCTGCTTGGTATTGTCCCAATTCTGGGTCAGCACGACGATAGTGCCATGTTAATGCTACCTTCTTTCTCTCGATATTTGTACCGGGAGTACGTTCCGTGTAATATTGGAACACTTCGTCTACTTTAACTTGCCATGACATGTCGTACTTTGCCGATAAATTAACCCAATTGTCAGTTCCTATGTCTTTCATAAAACACCCATGTTCCGCAGATAATCCAACTTTCTTATTTCCAAACCACTTTTCCAAAAACACCTGATCTCTTCCTGATATGATCCAAATCTGGTTCCGTGGATCTGCGGTCAAAGTGTCCAAAACTTCATTCAATCTTTCTGATGGTATAGCTGCAGCCGGGTCCCTAACAATTGGGGTTAAAGTACCGTCATAGTCAAATAGAAACAATCTTCTTTCTGCCTTGAGGAAGTTGTTCAACAATAATGGACGATTCAATGCTGGAGTATAGTGGGTTTGATGCGAGTGTTTGACGTGGTTGATCAACTGGGTCAAATAGGCTGATGTCCAATTCTGAATGGTATTGGAAGTAACCTGCTTATATAACTTCTTTTCCAAAACCTCCTTGTCTTCTTTGGACATCAAAAGACAATCATTTAGAGTTCTGGATATTCCGACCGAGTCCCATGGGTTAACCAAGATTGCTTCGTGTAACACGGAAGCAGTTCCCGTGAACTCGGACAAGATTAATGGCGAATGATCGTACTTTTGACATACAACGTACTCCAAGGAAGTGGTGTTCATCCCATCCCTGACGGATGTAATCAAGGCTGCGTCTGCTATACGCAATAATGCTAAGTATTCGTCTCTATCAATCATCATCTGATAATGCAATACTGGTGAATAGTTTAAAGTACCGTAAGTACCGTTTATTTCGTTCACCAATTCCGTGACCTTCTTTTCAACTTTTCTGGAGTGGGTATAGCTTGGTGAAGATACTTGGATTAACACCGCTTTTCCTCTCCATTCAGGATACATCTGTAAAAACATATCGAACGCTTGTAGTTTTTGAACCACTCCTCTTACGGAATCCAATCTATCTCTACCAATGATGACTTTCATGCCATCATATGCTTCTTTCAACGCCTGATACTTTTCTTCAATGGCAGATTTCGTGGAAAACGCATCGTTTTCGATCTTTTTCGTATCAATACCAATGGGTAGAGTTTCTACTCGGATGGTGGATCCGTACGCTGTGACTGCAGTTTCTGTGACATCGCTACCCAAGATTCTAGAGCAGCATGAAAGAAAGTGGTTTTTGAACGATTCCGACTGGAATCCTACTTGGTCCGACCCCAAAATCCCATCTAATAACTGGGTCCTTTTAGATAAGCACCGGAAATACTCCGACGAAGGGAATGGCCCGTGGTTGTAAAAGCCTATGTATGCTTTTGGAAACTCCATTCTCAATAATTGCGGCAACAAAAGCAAGTAATAGTCGTGGATCCAAATGATATCACCTGGTCTGTAGATTTGCTTGATCTTGTTGAAATATGCCTCATTAAACCGAACATAATCGTGCCAGTATTCGTTCTCGGCCTTTCCGTCAGATGGCTGGCCCTGAATGTAGTGGAAAACCGGCCACAAAACGTTCTCAGCATACGTTCTCCACCGAGACTGGTCCTTTCTTAACAACCATACGGGATGAACATTTTCGGATCGGTTGGCCCGCTTTATTTGTTGCTCCAATTCCGCTTTCGTCTCGTCACTGATGTACAATGGGTCGTCGTGGATGTCTTCGTCAGAAACAGCCTTGTCCACTAACTCTCCCGTCCATGCAATCAAGTGCTCCTCCCATTCCGTGTGCTGCTGTAAGAAATAGTGCGACGAGTACAACGCAGAATTGCCTCGAACGGGCTCTACCTTCCATTCAATGTTGCCATTTACATTATTTCGACAGATCTGCATCGGCAAAGAAGTCATGGCGTTCAAAATCCGTCCCGAGAACTCGACGTTTCCATTTCCTTTAATATTATCTGGTGACAATACCTTGGTATCACTTGGATAGGCAAAGATGTGTTCCAACCCTGACATCGTACTATTCCAAAACACTCTCTCGTTCTATGCTACGACTTAAAAGCAATCTACCTAACTAAAATGTGTAATTCTCTCAAACTTTGGTGGTGTTGGTGTGATTCATTTGTTTGCTTGCTGTCGAACTTATCGGAGTGGGGCCTGCATGTGGCCCAGGACCATTTTCGGCGACTTCTCGCCCTGGCCACCCGCGGAACCACGCTGCCGTTGCGGTGGGTCCGGTGGTCGCCGTGACCACTTCCGCTCTGTGTCCAATTGAGCGACTGTTTTCCAGTTCATTCTCTTCCACTATATCGCTGTTGCTGCAACATCCTCCATATGCCTAACTACATCCACATAAGAGAAGTTTCCAACCTGTACGTGGCGCTACCATGGATAGTGACGGATTACGAACGCAACTCTCTTAGGCTTTCCCCCGTCCACTAGTCTGAACCAGTGTGGAAGCAGTCATTTGGACATGTTAAACCACGCAAGTGTCTAATGGAATCTTTTTGTTGGTGTAATATTTTTTTACACCTCTGCCCCTACAAAATGTTCCATCTCTCACAACTAGATTTTGCACCCAATACAACACAATGTAGGACATAACAAGAACCATGCTGAGTTTACTGTAAACAGCAGTGTCAAGCTGTGAACAATACCAATATAATAATGTAGTGTGAGCTAAGCAATCTTCAATTTTTTAAAACCTCGACTCTGAGAAACACAATCAAATTCTTTCCATTTCAAACAAAACTTTGGCCACATGTGCATCAAAGGTGCAAAAAAATATAGAATACACCATAATTGGCCCAAATCCCCATATTCACCATTAAAGTAAAACAGTTTCCTCATTACCATGTCTACAGCTCACTACCATGTCTACAGTCATGTAACTTTTCACGTTTTTTTCAATTTGTATATCTAAAAATACCTTAACCCATAAACAATTACATTATATACTTATACATGTATATCAGTATAGTGATATATCAATCATATAAGGCAACTAGCAAAATCGACAATTCATACAAATTTAAAATAACCCGATAAATTTATCCCGTACAAACAAACATATGGGATATTCAGTCGATATCATTTCCTCAATTCACATTGTTAACTCTTTAAGCTTGTTCTTCATTGGCAACTGGAGCTTCAGAGGACTTTTTGTATTCTTCAAAAGCAGTTAATGCATCTTCGAAATGAGTGTTGAATAATTCATCATCTTCCAATAATGCCAAAATTTCTTGGTTATCTAAATCTAACATCATCCCGGTGATCTTACCAGCAGCTTCTGGTTCTTGTGCCTTACCAGTAGCAACAATCTTTGGGTACAATTCTTCCCCTAAGATTCTCTTTTGTTGGTCAACTGGAACGTTGGCAATTAAGCCTGCCAAGTCTCTTTGTTGACGCTTGTTGTTTTGTCTATAATTAGGATTGTAACCTCTTTGTTGTCTGACTTGACCGTTGAAGTCAGGGTATCCTTGTGGAACACCGTAAACTGGCATTGGTTGACCGTTTGGTCCTGGTCTTGGCCATTGTTCAAATCCTTGCATTGGTTGACCTCTTCTCATCATCATTTGTGGGTTTGGAGTTGGGAATGGAGCATTACCTCTACCGTTTGGTGGGAAGAATCCTTGTTGACCAAAGTACATTGGTGGCATGAATTGACCTGGAATACCACCGGTGGCAGCAGCATTTTGCATTCTCATTTGGTTTCTGGCAGCAATTTGTTGTTCCAATTGAGATCTTCTAACATCCTTTCTTTGAGCTAAAGCAACGTACAATGGCTTACCTAAAACCATTCTTTGGTTCATTTCAGTAATAGCCTTAGTAGCTTCTTCTGGAGAAGAGAAACAAACAAAACCAAATCCTTTAGACTTACCAGCTTCATCAACCATAACTCTGGCAGAGGTGATGGAACCAAATGGCTTGAATTCTTCTTCCAATTTTTCAGAGTCAATACTGTCATCCAAGTTCTTGATGAACAAGTTAACACCTTGGTATTTGGATAATTTTTCCAATCTGGTGGATTCGTATTGTTTCTTCAATTCTTCCATTCTTTCTCTCTTCTTTTGAGCTCTACCAACGTAGATCTTTTGACCATCAACTTCGGTGTCGTTCAATTCTTCAACAGCCTTGACAGCTTGTTCGTGAGATTCAAAGTTGATAAAACCGAAACCCTTGGATTTACCATCTTGGTCCTTTTCCAAGTAAATAGAGGTGATGGCACCGTAAGGAGCAAAGAGTTTCTTCAAGTCGTCATCAGTCCATTCCAAGTTGATGTTCTTGACATAAACATTGGTGAAGTTAGCCTTCATTTCTTCGAATTTAGATTCTCTGTCTTTCTTAGAAATGTGTTTACCAACGAAAACTTCACGGTCGTTCAACAACATACCGTTAACGTTTTCAATGGCAGCTTGAGCAGCTTCAGCAGTTTCGTAATGAACGAAACCAAAACATTTAGACATACCCATGTCATCAGTGGCAACCTTACAGGACAAGATCTTACCGAAAGCAGAGAAAGTGTCGTGTAAAGCCTTGTTGTCGATGGCTGGGTGCAAGTTCTTGATGAAAATGTTACCATCACCGTTTCTTCTCAAAGAAGGATCTCTTTGAGACCACATGATTCTACAAGGTCTACCTTCAATCAAAGAGTAGTTCAATTCTTCAATAGCTTTTTCACCATCTTCCAATTTGTGGTAGTTGACGTAAGCGTAACCCAAAGATTTCTTGGTAACGGCATCTCTGCAGACTCTAATGGAAGCAACTTGACCAATTGGGGAGAAGATTTCAAACAAAGAAGCTTCGTTAACAGTTGGGTTCAATTCACCAACATATAAGGAGGCAGAAGTGTCGGTAGAAGTTTCGGTAGAACCAGAAGCAGCACCTGCTTCAGCGGTTTCACCAGCTGGAGTTTCAACAGATTCAGAAGATTGTTCTACTTCATTTTCAATCTTCAAGTTTTCCAAGTTTTGTTGAATTTCTTCAGTTGACATTTTTTTTAATGATTTTTTAAAAGGTTTTGGATTTTTTTAGGATTTTTTTAAATTAAATTTAAGATATAGATTTCGTTTATAAACACGGGACGTTTTATAACGAAAACTCTATATGATTATTTATTTAAAATTTTTGTTTCAAAAAAGAATAAATTTTTTGCTTCTTGAAATGCAAATCATCGTAGATTTTTGTATGCGAAAATTTTCAATCGATGTTTTTGTGTAATGTTCATCAAGATGTGGTTACCCGGATATGGGCTCATCACGACAAGCTATTCCAGGACGTGTCTTGCCGCCACTGGTGGCGGTGGATCTGGCTGACCGTCGTGGTAGATGCGCCGAAAAAAAGAAAACTACTGCCAAGCACTGTTAACTTCAGGATATCGTAACATTACACCACAATACTACCACGGTAGACTTTACTTCTCTACTGTTATAGTACCCAATTACTCTTCGCCCTGTTTGCACTCTATTTCCACTCTTACATTATCTTTACCTTATCTTTACATTGTCTTACACTCTCCCTCACTGCCTACTCTCTACACTTCATCTGCCTCATTGTTCTATTATTATACATTAATCATCAGGTTGATTTCGATTGTGCTTGAGCTTTGATCCTAGTGTACATATCATTGATCTTTTGTGATTTGACCTTGGCTGGCCAATAAAGGCTGGCATACGACCATAAATGTTTCTTAAGTTTACTGTCTTTCTTTCCAGCAACGGTTTCATCGATGAAATCTCCCACTGCTAATAACTCGGTACGTAATATCGTAGCCCATTCATGTTTATCTAATCCTTTACTACCTTTGTGTAGCTTCATCAACGATTTAGAAATTGGCTTGAGTGTGGTCTTGCATTCTGCTTCATCCATCGATTCATATTCCAAATCATTTTCTTCTCTTGTATCATGCTTCTTGCCGTTGCTGTTGCTATTGGAAACTCCATTCATCTCTTTAGTTGACTCTTTCTTAACTTCTTTCTTGACCTCTTTCTTCACTGGTTTCTTCTTCACTTTCTTGACTTCTGGAGTTGTTGCTCTACCAGCCTTCTTCTTGACAGTAGGACTTTCGGTTCGAGGTTTACGCACAACCTTTCTCTTGGTGGATCCAGACCCTGACGATCCTTCTTCCTCATCTTTCAATAACGAAAACAAATAATCAACTCTTCTTCCCAAATGTACCGATCCCGGTACTTTGGTCTTGTCGTCTTTACCACCACTTTCCAAGAATAACTTGTTCTGTAATCCTAATAATGGATCATCACGAATTTGTACCCAAGAACCATAACCAAACTTGTACACCCCGACTAACAACATGGCATCATCATGTCCGCTCCATTCACAAGACCATTGGGATACTTGCTTAGGTGGTTTAGGCAATTCAAATGATGTTGGTTTATCTTTAGGTATCAATGATTCTAACAACTTCATATCCAAAGGACGAGTCAACACCAACTCAGCATTGATGTTTTTCACTCCTTGATACTCAAATAAAACGGCCTTCTTTTCCTTCTTCTTGGCTACCCAAAGTGCCATTGGAGTTTGACCATCAGCATTAACAATGTTCTTTCCTTCTTTAGCTTTCTTCTCCAACTCTGCAAGAGCTTTGTCTCTTCTTGTTTTTTCTTCTTTGACTAACTCCTTTGCAGTATTGATGATCTCATTGTAAGCATGCTTGATTAAAACAGGATTCTTGTTGGAAATGGCCCCTTCTTCTATCAATTGTTCCCATTTACCATTCAAATCACCTAACCTCAAGATGGCTCTATAGATACCTCTGATTTCTTTCTCAGATAATTGATAATCACTGGTGTTTCTCTTTCTTCTTCTTCCAGTTTCTTCTTCAATATCATTGTCTTCCATCTCACTGGTTACACCTGATCCATTTTCGAACTTTCTGATAGTAGCCTTTCTTCTGGAGTATAATGCAATCTGCTGTTGTAAGTATTCATCATCAGCACGTTTCTTTTCCTCGTCTTTCAATTTCGCTAATTCGTCTTGAGGGATGATATCATCCCATTCAACATCGGCCTTATAATCTGTGACTTCGAACTGCTTCAAAAACTCTTCAGAACCAAGATTAGATTCACCTAAATCAGGGGTAGTAACATGATCTTCGGCATTAATCAAAACATCGTCCAAATTAAGGTCTTCCAACTTCTTTTGATTGTCGTTTGCTTTGAACATGTTACCAGCACCAAACTTCAAAATTTCAGAAAGTTCTCCACTGTTAGGCTCGCTCTGCTTTTTACTAGAATTTGGGTCAGTGATACCAAGAGAGATAATGGCATATTCCAAGATCATCTTCTTTCTTGCTCTTTCCAAAATCTGTTCTTCAACAGTGTCTTTACTGACAAAACGGTAGACTGAAACATGTTTGGTTTGACCAATTCTATGGGCTCTTGCCATGGCTTGCAAATCAGCTTGTGGATTCCAATCGGAATCAAAAATAATAACGGTATCAGCAGTCATCAAGTTGATCCCCAAACCACCAGCTCTCGTCGATAATAAGAACACAAAATCTTTCGAGTCTGGAGCATTGAAATGGTCGATACTGATTCTTCTTTGCGCTGATGGAACACCACCATCTAATCTCTGGAATGCATACCCCTTAATCGATAAGTAATCACCAAGGATATCCAATATTCTAACCATTTGTGAGAAAATTAACACTCTATGGCCCTCTTGTTTCAATCTCGTCAATAATTGTTCTAACAAGACCATTTTACCTGAGGACATAATCATTCCTCTGAGAACATCGCTACGAGAAGTAGAGCCGGCTTTTGCTAAAACTCTATCTTCAGCACCGTCAAATAAATAAGGATGGTTTGATGCTTTTTTCAATTCACTCATGACATTCAAAAGCGAAATCTGTGAACCTTTATTTCCAGCATTCAAAGCAGAATAGTTTTTGGTGATGATATTCTTATAATATTCAGTTTGAAGATCAGACAACTCAACACGCAAAATCTTTTCCGATTTCGATGGTAATGATTTTTCAACATCTTTTTTCAATCTTCTTAAAATGAATGGCTGAATGTTCTTTTGAATCTCTTTGATATACTGTTCTTGTTCTTCGTTTGGATCTTCGAAATCAATTTCCTGGTCAATCTTAAACTTACCAGCCATAAGGAAATTACATAAAGCAGCCAATTCTTTGATATTATTCTGCAAAGGAGTACCGGTGATCAAAAGTCTATTAGCAACCTTAAAAGAATTCAATGCTTCGTACAATGACGATTCGACATTCTTTAATCTATGGGCTTCGTCAACTGCAAGGAATTGCCATTTCATCGACCCTAATTCAGCTCTATCTTTCAAAATGTATTCATACGTTGTCAATAATACATTGAACTTTGGTTTATTGTTAGAACCATAAAACTCATAGTCCCGAATAATCTTTCTTGCTTGGGTGTTACCCAAGTAGTAAATGCAGTTGATATCTGGAGACCATTTTTCAAAAGTTTCTTGCCATGCTGGAATAGTCGACAATGGAACCACAACGATATGAGGACCATTTTGTCTTCTTGCAAAAATCAACCATGTTAAAAACGCAACTGTTTGAACGGTTTTCCCAAGACCCATTTCGTCGGCCAAAATCCCATTTTCGTTTCTTGACCACAAAAATGCCATCCAGTTCAACCCAGTCAACTGGAAATCTTTCAATTCTCCGTTCTTGATAATGACAGGTTGTTTCACCAATTTTTCAAATCTAGGACGTTGGTTTTGTGGGTAATTTGCTGATAAACTAGGCAAGATCTTCGACTTCAATCTTTGCTGGTACTTTGTGACCTGCTCAGGAGCAATTTCAGCAATTTCCTCGGCGTCCTCCCATGTACATTCATCATAATAAAGACGTTTCCACTTGACAAAGTACTGCAATTTAGACTTGACAACACCATCCTCTTCCGTCTCCACTCTTTCAGAATCGACTATTCTTTCCACATGGGTGTACTCTTCCTGTTCGTCCCGTCTTCGTTCACGCTCGATGTCCATGGCCTCTATATCTTCCTTGGTAGTCAAAGGGTCATTTCTGATTTCTTGGTCGTAAACGATGAACTGTTTGATGTAATTCTCTACTTTTCTGAACCCTTTGAAATCCTTCAACACTTTCCATGTTTCCCAGGTGTTATGTAAATGAGATGCATCTGACCATTTGATCTTGAATTCGTAGTCCAACTTGGGGTCTCCAGTTACCTCGGCATTATTCTCATTCAACCGGTGGTCCATCACCAAATCAATTCCTCTTTCGTCCTCAGGCTGCTCGGCTTGCTGGTAATAGTAATAATCACCCTGGTCGTCCTCATCTTCTTCTGGTTCAGATTCTAACAAATCATCATCGTCGTAATCAATGGCATAATTCACCAGTTTGTTGTTTCTAGATGAAAACCGCACCTCAGCAGGTATGCTGGGTGACTTTGATTTCGTCCCAGACAGCTTTTTGCCCGGCTTGGTCGACTTCTTGGTCCTCTTCGATGGCTTCTTCCCACCATAGAAGTCGTCGTCCAGATCGTCCAGAATGTCATCTTCCTCGTCATCGTCATTCAACATCTCGGTATCATCATCCGACTGGGTCTTCTTCCGCTTCCGTTTGGGAGTTACCTCGTCATCTTCAGAATCAGACTCAATAATCGTATTGACCTTTCTGTCACGATGGGACCGTCTCAAACCATACAACTCGGGATTCTGTTCCGCTTCTTCAGGAATAATCAACTTAGTCATTATCGGAACCTCAAACCACAACCTTCAATCTTTGTGTATGTCAATAACTATCTCGACTCTGCTAGCAAATGGCACAACCAAATAATGTGTCAACGTAATAGCAGTTTCGATGGCGATAACAATCCTGAATCACCGTACTATACTAAATAGATCGGCTCAGTCTAAGTATACTCTATCTGTGTTTAGATAGTACCGAGAACCGAAGTTTGTTTTGGGTTAATATTTCTAGATTTTAAAATCGTGAAAAAACCTGGAAAATTCATGGTGAAAAAATCTGCGTGTCCAACGACGACAATTCGTGACTTTTATACAATCCGCTCTACGGATGGATAATTACGACTTATGCCATCGCTTTGAGCAGCTGATGGGCTGAGTTTTACGTCGACAGACTCCGTTATCTATTCTGCCATGTTTACCGGATTTTGTCCACCTGGTTGTTCAATTGTGTGTTCGTTACGTATCTGGTAATTCCGGGTGGTATAAATCAGGGGATGTTATCTATATCGACCAGTTTGTGGGGGTCTGGGTGTCTAGAATCAAAAATCAGTTAATGAACGATCATTTTATACATGTTCTAAAACGATTATCCCTCGGAGAATATCGATTCTGTCCTGTCTTAGTACAGAATCACCGTCTCCTTGTCGGCATTCACTAACCAATCACTGCTTCTAGTGCACTTCTTACATGCCCACACATGTTGTGGGTTGTAACCACATATTTGGGAGCACATCTTCATCAAATTTAGCACTTGCTTGTAAAATAGTTTTTGTGCTAATATGGAATAGCCCATACGACCCGAGTTATAGCGCTGTGTCGTAAAGTCTGGCTCAGGGTAGCCAAATTGTCGCATTCAATATCATCTGTCTCGTCTCTGATGAGCTTCAACTTTGGTGAACAAGAAAAGCGTACACCTTCTTAAACCTGGCTCTGCTTGGCTTATACAACACATAAAATCCATCTAATGCAACCATTGTGGCCATTACATACGGTTCAGAATGAAATAGTAGAGCTCATCACGCACTTTTCATGATATCATTGACCATAAAAATCTCGTGTATCTCGCTCAACTCTACACATTTCACTTCGGCACATACTCGGATGTGTTGCAAACGATACAAATATCTGTCATTTCATGTCGGTTTCACACCACAACATCCAAATCAATATCCGTGCGCTATTGGCTTCTACTCTATAGCCACAGAAAGTCTCTCGTAAAGCTGTAAAATAACAACTTCTCTGCCTTCCAGAAGCCACAAAAGGTACAGAATCGTTGCGACTTTTCAACCTTCACGTCAAGTTGACTTCAAGACCTCACATTTCTGGGGTAAAAGACTCTCAAAAACTAGGCACGCGTAACGATGTATCTTGCAAAGAAAAAACTTGCAAAAAAGTGTCGCGTCTTGTAGTATCTGCAATATTATGCGCTCGGCAAGCATTAAATAGCCATCATTGTTCAAAAAACTATGATTTTGCTACCATGTTTCCTTTGCTCCTAAACAAAAAAACAAAAAAAATTGGCTCGTCCAACAGAAATGGAGAAATATCCCGTGTTACCCGGATATAGAAAATTTTGAACTTGTTATGTAATATATTAGGTAATATTATGCCCTAAGCCTAGATTGGTTACTACCATATTATGTAATCAATTGTGATGTAACACCCTCTTGCAAACTCCACAATGTATTTGCTGTTGATTTAAAAATTGTGGTATGAATGACTATGAGAACAGTTTCGGAACGTTAAAGTGTAGGGAAATGTTGTTGGATTTACAGATTCTGAACTGCCAGGGTATTTTTTGGGGAAAATTCTGTGCTACTACAAAGGTATAGAGTGCACCTAGACATTCACTGTTTGCTTTGTTTCAGGGCAATATCCTAGTTGGAAAAGAACCAATTCCAAAAGGATGATTAAAATTGAGTTTAATTCGGACTAGTGGTTTCTGCACTTTAGATATACCGGGCCCCTTGGTTTAAGTATTGTAGTGGGACTCTTTCTCTTGGTAGCGCCGAAGATTAGTGCCGAAGACTTTGGCTGCAAATACGTGAATAGACCCAACAAGAGGACAGCTGGACTGAATTTTGGAATGTTTTAAAAATATGCTTAGACTGCTCGCACTTCTTTTAACTTCTGTGCGGTATCGCTAGTGAAATGTCGAGAATGATGTGTTTTGTAAGGTAGCGCCGACTTACCAACTAGTTGATACGGAAGACGTTAGTACAAGGACCAAGTATTGAAGCAACAAAGATCTATGGATACAACAGGTTCCACCATTGAAACAACTGGGAGTCTCGCAGCACTAGGCATGTCTAACTATTGAACACTAAGAATATGTGCAGTTCAATATGGTCCATGATTCACTAGTAGGGAAGAACAATTGACCTAGACCAATTAAGGTGCACAATGGAGGGGTCACAGGACAGCACGAATATAAAAGAGCACACAAGAGTATGGTGTATTGCTTTATCTGTAAAAAGTATTCATGTACATCTTCTAAGAACAGCACTTGTGCACTATTTTGATCTGGTGTAGCACAGTAGAACCAATATCCACCGTAATCTTTTGAAATCACCACAGAATCATTATTTTGCGCAATACACTTCTCGGTGAGCATAGCGATGCATATTCATTAGTGCAGTACTTGGTCCGAGGCTACCAGCGACGGCACAAGGTTGTTTCCTAATGACCAGTTAGTAACTAGAGTCATGGTTCTGAGGTACAGATCACGAGTTATGTCCAAAAGAGCACTAGTGGAACCACTAAACGTCACAACAGTAGTAATCCCCGAGCTGTGCACAACTTGTGGTGTTTATAGGCCAATGTAGTCATTGATTTTGGCACAAGATGCCCTCATTTGTCAGCTGGTTGGTGCTCTTGATCTCTTCGGTGATGATGTCATAGTTCACAGACGGTACTCGATGATGGTTCTGGCGGTAGTTTGGACGATAGCATCACAGTAGCACCACCGTACCACCACGCCGGTATGTCCACTGCCACGTCTGCTCGCGGCAGCCAATGGGATGGGCCCTGAATGTAAGAAAAACGATTTTTCACTATATGAAAGCTTTGTGTAACTTTTCGCATAGTGTATAGAAAAATTTTTCAATGAGATAAAGTTAATTCTTCACTATTGCAAAAAGAACGGGAAATTATGGCTAGGAAAGAAGAAGCTAGTGGCGATAAGAACACTAGAATTGCGATTGTTTCTGCTGATCGTTGTAAACCTAAAAAGTGTAAGCAAGAATGTCGAAAAAGTTGTCCAGTTGTCAAGACTGGTAAGTTATGTATTGAAGTGACTCCAGCATCCAAGATTGCGTTCATTTCCGAGACTCTTTGTATTGGGTGTGGTATTTGTGTCAAGAAGTGTCCATTTGATGCCATTAACATTATTAATTTGCCCACCAACTTGGAAAGTGAAACCACCCACAGATACTCTGCCAACTCTTTCAAGTTGCACAGATTGCCTACACCAAGACCAGGTCAAGTTTTGGGGTTGGTTGGTACCAACGGTATCGGTAAGTCCACTGCGTTGAAGATTTTGGCTGGTAAACAAAAGCCAAACTTGGGTAGATACGACGATCCTCCAGACTGGGAAGATATCTTGAAATACTTCAGAGGGTCCGAATTGCAAAACTACTTCACCAAATTGTTGGAAGACGACATCAAGGCCATCATCAAACCTCAATATGTTGATAACATTCCTAGAGCTTTGGCCAAGTCGCCTCTTAAAAAAGTTGGTGAAATCTTAAAGGCCAAATGTCAAAGACAAGAACACTTTGACTACATCATTCATGTGTTGGAATTAGGTGGTGTTATGGACAGAGATGTTGCTGATCTTTCTGGTGGTGAGTTGCAAAGATTTGCTTTGGCCATGACTTGTGTCCAAGATGCCAATGTGTACATGTTTGATGAGCCATCTTCGTATTTGGATGTTAAGCAAAGATTGAGAGCAGCTGAAATCATCAGATCCTTATTGAATGCTACCAACTACGTCATCTCTGTTGAGCATGATTTGTCTGTTTTGGATTATCTTTCTGATTTTGTTTGTATTCTTTACGGTCATCCTTCTGTGTACGGTGTGGTTACTTTACCAGCATCGGTCAGAGAAGGGATTAACATCTTCTTGGACGGTCACATTCCAACTGAAAACATGAGATTCAGAACCGAGTCTTTGCAGTTCAGATTGGCTGATGCTGCTGACTCGTTCATCATCGATAAATCCGACTCCTACAAGTACCCTGAATTACACAAGACTCAAGGTGATTTCCACTTGAAGGTCGAACCTGGTGATTTCACCAACTCGGAAATTTTGGTCATGATGGGTGAAAACGGTACTGGTAAGACCACGTTCTGTAAGTTGTTGGCCGGTGCCATTAAACCAGATGACGGAACTGAAGTGCCTAAATTGAACGTTTCTATGAAACCACAAAAGATTGCACCAAAATTCCCTGGTACCGTGAGACAATTATTCTTCAAGAAGATCAGAGCATCATTCTTGCACCCACAATTCCAAACTGATGTTGTTAAACCATTGAAAATCGACGATATCATCGACCAAGAAGTGCAAACTTTATCTGGTGGTGAGTTGCAAAGAGTTGCTCTTGTGTTGTCGTTAGGTATGCCAGCCGATATCTACTTGATCGATGAACCTTCGGCATACTTGGATTCGGAACAACGTATTATCTGTTCTAAAGTGATTAGAAGATTCATTTTACATGCTAAAAAGACTGCTTTTGTTGTCGAGCACGATTTCATCATGGCCACTTATTTGGCCGACAGAGTCATTGTCTACGAAGGTACCCCATCCAAGGACGCCGTTGCCAGAACTCCTGAGTCCTTGTTGACCGGTTGTAACCGTTTCTTGAAGAACTTGAATGTCACCTTCAGAAGAGACCCACATTCTTTCAGACCAAGAATCAACAAGTTGGGATCTCAAATGGATAAGGAACAAAAACAGGCTGGTAACTATTTCTTCTTGGAAACAACCGAATTATAATCACCTAATCATTGCATTGTACACTAGTTAGTAGGTTTATAAACTGAATGTATCGATATCACGGTAGGGGTGTAGAAGAGAAGAAAAAAGGTAACAGAGGTAGAACGAGAAGTAATGGAAGTAATAGAAGCAAAGGATGAACGAATAGAGAAAAAAGAGTCAAAGTTAGGCCGGTAGGCTAAGATGATGAAGGCAAGCAAACTGATAAGTTAATATACACAGTTAAATGATGGCTGAAGACGTCAAGTTTGTTGGTTTGTTGGTTCGTTGATTTCGTTGAGACCGTTGATTTGTTGCAATGGAATTGTTCAGTGAACTATTGTAACAAAAATGGTATACTTAAGAAATGACCAAAGTAATTGCTGCAAAAAGCGAAATGTGAAATAGAGTAAGCACAGAAGTGAAAAAAAAAAGGCAATATTGACAACAAACTGTACTTCAAGCTGCGACTTTACATTTTCTGGCACGAGAACAAACGATCTGCTCGAGCTTTTCCAAGTTTAAAACAAACCCGAAAGAAAACTCTAAGAAAAAGATAAACCAAGTCTTAAAGTCAAGCCTGGTTGCGAAAATGTGGTAAAATAGGACTAATCTTGCGACGTAGTCACGGTGGCTCTGGCAGTAGCTGGACCTGTAGACATAACGCTACGTCGGTGGTCGCGGTACGTCTGCGTCAGACGGAAGCAAAATCATCTGCAGGGACCGCACACCAAAAACGTTCAAAATTTTTCAATACGTGGTGATAATGAAATAATCACCATTTCAACTGCAAACATGAATCAAGCTCCTATGGGAACCACAGCAGGTGCCCCACAGGCTCCTGGTCAGCCTGGACAGATGCAAGTTGCTACCACCGACAAAAGATCCCCAATAGCCGTCAATTTAGCCAACTTTTTACGGGACAACAAAGCATTAAAGGCCAGAGTAGGGTTGGTGAACAACAACACTGACGTGGATTTCTTCAAATACAAACGATTAAAGAGATTGTTGTTGAGCGACGAGTACAAAGAAAAACAGAAAAACCCAAAAAATGGGTTGGTTCCTATAAATACCAACGAAGATGCCGAACGGGCATTTGTCATGTTGATCCAAAACCAAATGATTATTCCCGTACAGAAGTTGCACTACGCCGAAATCAAGGCTATCAGAGGATGGAAACCAAACAAGCAAAAACCTACTTTGAAAAGAATTGACAAGGCTTCGGTTGAGCCCATGGCATATTTTGCCTGGACGTACCAGAAGCCAAACCCATACATGCTTTTGTACGGGTTGTTGACGATTGTCGGTGTTTTTGCCGTCATTCTCTTCCCGTTGTGGCCAATCTTCATGAAACGTGGGGTGTGGTACCTTTCTATGGGTGCTTTAGGGCTTATTGGGTGTTTCTTTGGTATTGCCATTATTCGGTTGATTATCTACCTTATCACGTTAGTGGCGTTGCCCAGAGCGTTCTGGTTGTTCCCCAACTTGTTTGAGGACTGCGGTGTGATTGAATCGTTCCAGCCTACCTACGGTTGGGAAGAACCCAAAAAACCAAAGAAGTCAAAGAAGTCAAAATCTAAGAAAATCACAGAAGTAACCGACTCCGACCCTTCAGCAGTAGCTCTGGGAGCACAGCCAAACGCAAACGGCACCACTAAACGCAAGGTCGTCTTAGAAGAAGTTGCTGAATAATGCCTGTCACCTCCCCCAGAATATCACCATGCCAGAAACCTTGAGTTTTTGCACAATAAAGTGCTCTGAGCGTCCACCGGCACCACCCCAGGCAGTAACCGTCTGCTGAGCGATTTGTATACTACATAGATCTATAGTCACCAATAGCACAGTCATTTTGTCAGACAAAACACCACTGCAACACCGCCAGCTCTTGTTCCAGCGCTCTGAAAATTGGCCAGTACACCAAACCTGCCCCCACAAGCCGTTCTAGCCCATAAAATCGCCACGTTTCTCCCAAAAACCGGCTGTTTTCTCGTTAGTGCAAATCTGACAATTTCTCACTTACCAAACCACTCTGAAAATTCAACTTTCAAATATTCTACTCTTCACGATATGATCAATGACCTAGCATTCAACCAGGATTTCTCGTGTTTGTCAGTAGCGACGGACTCACACCACAAGATATACCAATGTGACCCGTTTGGAGAGTTCTATTCTTCTGTCCATGCTGGCAGAAAACGGTCTATAAGCAGCTCACTAGATGGGAATGAGCACCAATTGCACCACGAAGCCAGCACTGATCCCACGAAATTCTTGCGGATGGTGTTCTCGACGTCGCTAACTATCATTGTTCCTCAGACTAGCCACGGTTCCAGGACGTTGAAGATATTCAATTTGAAGCAGAACTTGACGATCTGTGAGTTGACGTTCTCAAACGATATAGTG
This sequence comes from Suzukiozyma palmioleophila, assembly GCA_030560805.1. Lineage (NCBI taxonomy): Eukaryota > Fungi > Ascomycota > Pichiomycetes > Serinales > Debaryomycetaceae > Suzukiozyma > Suzukiozyma palmioleophila. The sequence continues at coordinate 161,937 of JAKTVY010000017.1, read as the reverse complement.
GACATAAAGTTCAACAAAAGACGACTATTGGTGTTCTTACAGCTGGGCCAGGTCCACATCTACGATTTGAGCTGCGTGAGGTTGGTCAAAGTGCTACAATTGGAGCCTCCAGGGCCGGTTATTGCTGGCCTAAGTCTAGACGAAAAATCGCTTTTGGTGGTGCCAGTGGCGTGTGTAAGCTCTGGGGCACAAATGTTCCCTGAAGACGCAAACGAACTGTTGGAGAAGTATGTGGAATTCAGCAAAAGTACGAAAATCAGTAAGAAATCAAAGTTGTCTATCAGCGACTTGAAGCAAGAGCACGGGTGGGTTCTTGTGTACGATACCATCAACTTGAAGCCATATTTGGTGTTCAAGGCCCACGATTCGGACATTGTGAACGTTTGTATCAGCAACGATAGTAGTAAAATCATCACTGCGTCCGTCAAGGGAACTATAGTTCGAGTATTTCAAACGAACGAGACTAAAATCGTCAACATTACGAACTTGCGTAGGGGCCACAATTTGGCCAAGATCACGGCGTTGTCTTTCAACCATGAAAATACCATTGTTGGGTGCGGAAGCGATAATGATACCATCCATCTCTTCAAGTTGGACGAAACAACCCCGCCAGAAACACCGCAGGACACCGTAGTTGAAGACGATGCACCAGAAGACCAAGATGAAGATATTAACGAAAATTTGGCCAAGTTGCTTATCAGCAAGCCTGACGAAGATACCGATTCCAAGCACCAATATTTCAACTTCAAATCAATCAAGAACTCCATAAACAATAGCTACACTAAGAACATTATGAAAAAGTTGCCTTACAAGGATTACCTCGAAAATTTGATATGGGAGCCACCAAGACGGTCATTTGCGTACATTAGACTACAAGAGACCCATCCTCGTGTGGAAATCGGGTTTAATAACGATATGGTGCTCGTAGTATCATACGACACAGCAGTGATGTACAGATACCAATTACCGAAGACTACAAAGCTTGATCCTGAGGACAAAAGACTGCGCTGCCAATTAGTCAACCAATATCAATTGACTTGAGGAGCATTATTTGACATTATTTAACGTTTTCACTGCACTTTCAAAAGGAGAAGTATCATTCTAAAAGTATCTATTTTATAGATGGTGTAAAAACGGCGAAAACCGACGAAATACTAGTTATTTGACAGGAAATTTTCAGAGTTGCACGGTTGCAGAGCTGCTAATCAGGATCGTTTAGATGCACGGAAGAAACAAACGTGTGTGATAAAGGTAACTGACTGAAAATTATCCACAGTTGCTCTTTTGCACTCTTTAAGTAACGAATTGATGAACTACCGTACTAAATGAAGCTCGATGTATGTGCTCGTAATCATGTACTACTGTAGGGACTATACTGCTGTAGGTAATGGGAATAGCACTTGCAGCAAGAGTGCATTTTAAGGGTTTAAGTTGTCCGTGCCACATACTTAGTAAACCGTTATTGTGAGTTGCAGGGTCAGAGAAAGATGAATCAGGAGGTTTACACTCGTAATTCTGGCACGAATTGGTGTCAATTCGACCATGATTTATCGTTCAATCAGCTTGAATGCTCGGCTTTGGTCAAAATTTCGCTTACTGCTCGTATTTTCTCTCTGCGTCAGTAGCTGCATCGCTTCTGTCAGGCACATCTACAAGCTACGTTCAAACACATTACAGAGTTTAGGAGTCGGTACCACACTAGTGAGCTGGTGTCATGGCTCCTACCTACTACGGACACCGAGGTCTTTTGCAGCCGTCCATGTTTCGTCCTCACTGTGGCTTTCCTTGTGAATTCTGGGCTTATCTGGATAGTCACACCACAAAGCACTACATTGGGGGAAACTTATCGTTTCAAACGAGTAGATAGCTGGTTCTGTCAGTATAGTCTAATGTGTGTGGTTTGGGGTGGTAGCGTCAGTTTCGTCGTGTGTTCTTTCCCAACTCTTGACTTGACTCTTATCAGATTATGCGCGTCATGTGCAAGATTGCGCTTGTGAAACTAATGTTGCCAAAACCCTGCCCCACCACATTGCTCGGGCTAATTTCGGAATCAGCTCCCAACGATGGAGGTGCTGCTAGCACTGGGGCATTGAGACTTAAAGTTCCACAGAACCACAACAAGGGACTACTGCCATTAAGTGTTGCGTTGCTAGACTCAGAACAGCGAGACGCTGTTGGTACAGCAGCTGACCGAACTGAATTACCTATCCCGTTTGTCTGGGGACCAAACTCAGTGCAATGATGCTAAGCCAGGACCAAAGGGTCTACTCTGGCTGGCATCGTCACTGGCTCACATCGTCACTGGCTCGCATCGTCACTGACTGGTCTGGCACTGGCTGACCGTACCACTAGGCTGGAGCACTGGTACCAGAGATGGTAGCGCAGCGAGATCCCAACTTGCTATTTTGTTTTGAAAACCCCCCATTGAGCGACGTAGCCCAATTGAGCATCCTCGCAGCACTTGACTCAGAGCGCCCTCGCAGCCCACTTGACTCAGAGTCGACAACCAGTCGATAGCCGAAACTTGTGCGTGCCACCTCAACACCCCGTTTGCCGCTCCCGTGGGGACGCGGCGGCATCGTCGCGGTGGAGTAGGGAGAGTTTACCCGGCCATGAAAATTTTCTCCACAGACAAAATCATTCCCGTGGATAACCATCCCCTCATAACCTGCTATAAAAGCTTCGACAACCCACCACTGGCCCCACCACCACGATGTTAGCGAGAGCAAGTTTACGAGGCGCAAAACGTGGTGTTTTATCAGCAAGAATGGCGTCAACTAATATCGGACACAAAGACGACGTTGTGTTGTTCTCCAACAACAACTTTGCCAGAATGATCACCTTGAACAGATTGAACAAATTGAACTCATTGAACACAGAAATGGTCGATTTGATGTTACCAAGATTGGTGGAATATTCAAAATCTACCGTCAACAATGTCATAATTTTAACCTCAAACTCCCCCAAGGCCCTTTGTGCTGGTGGTGATGTTGCTCTGTGTGTAAATGCCTTGTTAGAAAACAATCCCCAGTATCCTTGCGATTTTTTCCAAAAGGAGTACAACTTGAACTATCTCATTTCCACGTGCCCAAAACCATATGTCGCCATCATGGACAAAATCACCATGGGGGGAGGTGTAGGATTGTCTGTCCACGCCCCATTCAGAATCGCAACGGAAGCCACAAAATTGGCCATGCCGGAAATGGACATTGGGTTTTTCCCAGATGTGGGGACGACGTTCTTTTTACCGAGATTGGACGACAAAATCGGGTACTATTATGCATTGACCGGGCATGTTTTGCAGGGAGCCGAAGCTTACATGGCAGGATTTGCGACCCACTTTGTGCGGTCGGAGAAGATTCCGCAATTGATCAACAGGTTGTCGAATTTGCAGCCACCTGTGGTCAACGACGAGCCCACCGACACCGCCAACGTGATTTTCAACAATAGTGAATACTTTGCTCTTGTGAACCAGGCGATTGAAGAGTTTACCGAAAACAAGTTGCCAGAAAACTACCAATTTCCGTTCACCACTCACGAGTTGGACGTCATCAGAAACGCATTTTCGCAGCCTACGATTGAAGGGGTTTTTGAGTACTTGAACAAGGAAGGATCGGAGTTTTCCAAGAAGACTTTGGACAAGTTGTCCAAGAAGCCAACCAGCTCGCTTAAATTCGCCTACGAATTGTTGAACAGGGGCCAGAAGAACTCGATCCGTCAGCAATTCGAATTGGAAATGGTTGCTGCTGCCAACATCATGAACATTCCCAACGAAGACAACGACTTTGTAAAGGGGGTTGGGCACAAGTTGATCAAGAAGATCAAGGAACCATTCTTCCCACAGTGGACTGATGGCAAGAAGATAGATGATAAATTGATCGGTTCGATCATGACCAAATCCATCAAGACCACGAAATACTTGAAGAACCCATTATTGAACACTTACTTTGGTGTTGATTACAAGCAATATCCTTTCCACAACGGGTTACCAACCAACCAACAAATTGCCGAATACATCACCGGTAACGACGGTTCTGGAAGATCGTACTTGCCTACTCCAAGTGAAGTTTTGAGCCACTTCAAGAAGACGACAAACAACAAGGTCGGGGTTGAATTGAAGGTTAAAAGTGCATTGGATTTACATGGTGAAGCAAGTAAATATGATGGTAAATACGTTACTTGGAAGCAATAAACCCGTTTATAGACCACATTAAATTATATTATATTATCATGAATTGTACATAGACTGAATTGATCACCATCTTGACGGTAACTGAATTATAAACACCCATCTTGGTAACTGAATTATACACCAATCTTACTTGACGGTAACTGAATTATAAACACCCATCTTGGTAACTGAATTATAACCAATCTTACTTGACGGTAACTGAATTGATCACCATCTTCACGGTAACTGGATCATCTATTTTAATTAATATACAAACAGGTTAATAATACACGTACGAACCGTCCATGGCTCATTTGAACTTTTCTACGATTAAATCTTCACCCAACTCCTCGTAATCGGCCTTGGTGACAAACCAATTGTCCATGGCTATGTTGACACTGTTACTATCTTCGCTTCTATCGTTCAACATCGCCGCCAAGTTGGTTGCCCCCAACCACGCACTAAACTGCCTCTCCCAAACGTCATTTATGTCGTTCAAGCTGGAGGAAATGGTTGTGATGGCATAGGGATTGAATCCGTAGTTGGGGAAGTATTGTGGAGTCAATGCACGAATATCGTTGATGATCTGCTCCACCAAACCGTTCGCCAACGAAGTACCACCAGTGATCATGATATTGGCAAAAAGAGTCTTGAAAATCTCGTTAAATCGAGCAAACTTGTTGTTGACAGCAGCAGCAGAGTTCTGGTCGTTTGTGCTGGGCAATAGCGACGCTTCGAGACTCTTCAAACTCAAAAATACCAAATTGGTCAACCCGTGCGTGTGAGGCTTGTCGACAGACGGAGGAGGAATCTCCACCCCCGGCAACTTGTTGTACTGAGGCTGGAACAAGTTTTCCAAGTAGTTTCTCGAGTCGGCTACATTAATGTGCCTGTGGTGAGGCAACTGCAACTCCTTCAACTGGTAATTCAACGACAAGTTCTTGTACTCGTGCAAGATACTGTGACTAATGTAGTAATTCCGGAACGACTCCGAGCAAGTCGCAAACTTCCGGGGAAGCAACGTTTCCACCGCCGTCTTCGACGTCAAATAGTTCATTACATGCAAATTGAGAAAATCCCCCGCGAACCGCGAGTGGAACGACGACTTCGTCTGGATGGTGCCGTCAAGAATGGGGGTTACCGAGCACACGCTCGACCCCACGTCGATCACCAATCCCGTGGCCTTGCCGGCATGGTACAACTGGGCCAAGGGAGTTTTCACGAGGGAAAAAATCGGCACCTCGAGCTGCTCAAAAACAATCTGGCTCGTGGTGAGCTTGTTTTTCACCGAATTCCACGGCTGTTCCGTCAACACTAATGGGTATTCCTTCGAGTCAATGGGGCATCCGTTGTCGACGTGGTCGAACACGTAGTTCCAGTTGTCGACCACGCGGTCGAAATTGTAAATTACACCGTTGTCCATGATTGTCATCACCTCGCCGTGGCAGTTGTTGGCGATGTTGTCGTCACCCACCACGACTTTATCACCAACTTCGACGTAGTTGGTGTTGAACACCAACGACGGAATGTCGTCGTTGGCGAACCCGGCTTTGGTGGTGTACGACCCGTTGTCTATTACTACCGATGGAGACGTGTAAACCATCGTATATCAAACTTGTGCCGTGGGGTGGTCGTGGTTGTTTGTGTTGTAGTGGAAAAAGTTTGAGATTTGCTCGGTCGTGAGATTTGCTCGCCGGCGGTACACGACCGCCGGCTGAGGCCGCGATGGCAGTAAATTTCGCCGATGGCCAAATTGCACCACGACGACACCATCGGATAGACATTGTTGTAGCGAGGCAAATCTTGGTTTTGTTTGGTGATAAGCATGTTGGGACGGACTTTTATGAGAGCAAGGGGCGCCAGGGGCGCCCACGGTGTCAGAACGGCAATGGGACGGCGGTTGTCGACGGCCCTGGCCGTGCCAGAAACCATGGGGAACTTTCAAACGTCCAAGTTGGCCAATGGATTGACGGTGGCGAGCGAAGTGATGCCGGGGACGAAGACTGCCACGGTGGGAGTGTGGATCAACGCCGGGTCCCGTGCCGATAACGTCAACAGCAGTGGTACAGCCCACTTTCTTGAGCATTTGGCGTTCAAGGGAACAAACAGACGGTCACAAGTCAACTTGGAGTTGGAAATCGAGAACATCGGGTCGCAAATCAACGCCTACACCTCGCGAGAAAACACCGTGTACTACACCAAGTGCTTGTCGAAGGATATTGACCAGAATATCGACATCTTGAGTGACTTGTTAACCAAGTCCAAATTGGAAAACAGGGCCATAGAAAACGAAAGACACGTCATCCTACAGGAGTCGGACGAAGTGGACAAGATGTTTGACGAGGTTGTGTTTGACCATTTGCACGCGGTGTGCTTCAAAAACCAGGACTTGGGACGAACCATCTTGGGGCCCAGGGAGAAGATTAGAACCATCAACAGAAACGACTTGGTCAACTACATCACCACGAACTACAAGGGCGACAGAATGGCGCTTATTGGTGTGGGAGCCGTCAACCATGATGAGTTGGTGAAAATGGCCAGCAAGTACTTTGGCCATTTGAAAAACTCAGAAGTGCCATTTAATCAGAGTGGTGATGACTTGCCGATATTTTACGGGGCAGAGAAACGTATCCAGAGCGACTCGATGCCTACAACACACGTGGCGTTGGCAGTAGAAGGAGTCAGCTGGTCGGCACCAGACTTTTTCACGGCGTCGGTGGCTAATGGCATAATTGGAACCTGGGACAGGTCGATTGGGATCGGGTCCAATTCGCCATCGCCATTGGCCGTCACCGCGGCCACTGGCGGTGCCAATAATACTCCGATCGCAAACTCATACATGGCGTACACCACGTCGTACGCAGACACTGGGTTGATGGGAGTGTACTTCACTGCCGAAAGAGATGCCAACTTGAAGTTGTTGACGGATGCGGTGTTGAAGGAATGGGCTCGGTTGAGAAACGGAGACATTACCGAGGAGGAGGTGGAAAGATCCAAGGCCCAGTTGAAGGCATCGTTGGTGTTGGCGTTGGACGATTCTACTGCCATTGCTGAAGACATTGGCAGACAATTGGTCAACACTGGGTACAGATTATCGCCAGAAGATGTGTTTGCGAGGGTCGAGTGCATTACCAAGAAGGATGTGGTGGACTGGGCCAACTACAGACTTAAGGACAAGCCGGTGGCCCTTGCTGCCGTGGGGAACCTCGAGACGTTGCCTTCTATTAAGGAGATTACTCGGGGGTTGTCGGGGTAGATGGTGGTGAACCTGTTTAGATGGAGTTGTCATGGGGTGGTACCGCATTGTCTGGTGTGTTTATTGGATTTCATTTGTTTGGTTCTTGTACATATGTGTGTCATTATATATTATGATTTAATGCTCTACACCAATACATATTATATACATAAATTCATTTCAGCATGATGAGATCGGTTGTCGTCGATATTTGGTCGCTGTTCTGATCGTCCTCGGCTGCGTCTGCTTTCGCCTTGTCAAATACCGATGTCAGCGGAACTCGCTTCATGATTTCCGGTGGTTTAAACAACTTTCCAATGTTTTCGATCCATCTCGTCCGTTTTTCTAGTAATGCTCGTAAACCACTGTTGATTGCCTCCTGTTGTGGAGTAGCGACATTCGTGTCTGTCTTCTTTTTCTTGTTCTTACCCTTAAGTCTCTTAATGTACGCCTGGTCTACTTGTTTGTCGAGATCTTCAAGAATAGTGCAGTATTCTTGGTAGGCAATTTGTTCCTCTACTATTGGAATAAGTGCTCTTCGGTGCTCTCGGTTCTTTGCAACCGCAGCTTTCAATTCTTTTTGCAATTCTCGCATTTCTGCGCATATCTCATCATCTTCTCTGTTCTTAATCCAGTCTTCATTGTCGATGATGGAGCCTTTCTTCATAAGCCGTCCGTTTTTCAGGAACTTTCTCTCGTCATCAGTGGGCAAATTCATAAATATACCAATATACTTCAACTCCTGCTTTAATCTTTCCTCGAGAGAATTGAAATCAGAGATCTCACTCGTGACTTTGTAGTCCTCTGAGCTATTGAGTTGAGATGCTACTTCTCCATCCAACTTTTCTCCACCATTTACATCAGAAGTCTCGTCAGAGTAAACACTCAATTCCTTGAGTGGTACGTCGTCCTCATTGGAATTGACCTCATGGTTGCTGAATATTGCTGATAAAAGTCTACTGGAAAGTGGTCCTACTGATACTTCTTCTGTGTACAATGTGTCGTCTGCGATCTCGTCAATGGAGCCTTTTGGCTTGTATGAGTCTAGCGATTGCTGGTGTGATGTTGGTGAGTTCAATTTTGACCCTAGGGTGGCATCCTCGTCGGCCCACACATCGCCATAAAATGCTCCTAGCTTTGGAATTATGAATGGGGTTACGTCGGGATCGTAGTCTTTGGAAAATCCCGGTGGGATAATATTCTTTTCTTGCAACAACTCTAGATCCAGATTGGAAAATGGCCGGAAATACGACTCGGTGTACGTTTGAAACGTGGTGAATTGCACTTGGTTGTTGGGAGCCTTGATCTTGGAAAAGTCGGTGTCAGGAATCGTACCTGGGAGCAAATCGAGTAAATCGTTTTCGGGGTATGATGACACCCCGTACTTCTTCTTGAGATACTCTTTTCCATGCGTTTCCAAACTATTGTTATCTTCAGAAAACAACCCAAGCTCAGCTACAGCATCTTTCGAAAGAGTTTGCGACTTTACAAACTCCGATTTCGGGTTCTTCAATCTTGTGTCGTTATCTTGGGTGAACGATCCTGATTGTGTCGGCGGCACAAAATCCTCTGTTCCTGTGGTATTGTCTTCTTGTTCTTCGTTATCGATGTCGTTCAATTTTCTCCGTTTGTTGCTACGAATTGGCTTATCATCGGCTTCATCTTCGGCCTCTTTGGGTTCACCGTCGGCTGCCGGCTGTTCGTCCTCGGTGCCCAAGATGGTATTGATGTTTTTAAGAATCTCGTCGTCGCTGGCCTCCACTTCCTTCAATTCTCGTGCTAAATTCGATAGCAATTTCGACAAATTCGTCAACGTATTGAAATTGGGCGTTTCACGAATAGCATCTCCGTCCAATATCCCCAATGATTCGTCGTATGTCAACTTTAACTCCGTGATGATGTCGTCCAACGTGGTCGAGGGCTTATGTTTGTCGCCACCCATGGTTTTCGCAGGTTTTTTTCGAGAATCGGTAACTTTACCACCGCAGCAACTGTTCTCTGTCTATAATTATACAGTAAATCCCCTAATATACAGCTTGTACTACGCCGTTTCGCACCTCTGCCATGGTTTATTTTATTTTGCTGGCCGCGAAACTTTTGATGGTGTCGAAAGAGTCACGTGATAATGTCGCGGTTTGCGACATCGTTTTCGACAGTACCTCGAGGTGGGTGTCCCACTGCGATTGAATGGCTACAGTTTACGTGAAACGGACCAATTTACGTGGAAAAAACGGCACTGGCACCGTCACGCGGGTCTTCTGAGGATGTATATTTACAAGAATATTTAAGGGCGGTGTAGACAGGTTCATGGAGAGTACTTGTCGATGTACTGCTGGTCTCTCTGGCTGATAGCAGCCTCGGTCAATCTGTTCACCACCTTGTGTCTGGCGACAGGAGCGTCTTGAGGTCTCTTCCAAGCTTCTGGGAACTGTGGAACTGGCTTTTTGGTGTTGTTTTTCATGTGACGTTTGTCCAATGGAATGTCAGCAAAATCTTCTGTCAAGTCCTTAGCCTCGGCCAAGAGTTTATTGAAGGTATCGACGACAAATCTTGCGTTCTGGGTGGGCTCTTCGAAATTATCGCATTTCAACTTGAATACGTTGGTGTTGAAGTTGAACTTCGATCCTGCCAAAAGTTTGAACTTGTGCTGCTGTTTGTCATTCAAGTCCAAGTCATCGATATTCACCGTCAACACGACCTTTCTGTTGAATGCGTTGGTTTCATCCGACAAATCGGATTGATATGTCAATCTAAGTGGAGTTTCCTTGTTGGATTTAGGCTGGTACTGTTGACGGTACTTGGCCAATAATGGCATTTCGTAGGCAGCCACTCTCGTCAAATGCTCAATTCTTCTCGCCTTGTGCGGAACTGACCCGTCGTTTATTACAAAAATGTTCGATTTACGTGGAGGAACGTCTCGTTGGGTGCTGGAAACATTGTTCATATATCTTTCCTTGAACTTGTCGATTTCATAAACATAGTCTAAGGCTGGGCCCGTCTTTGATAATGCGTTGATGGTGTTGAAGATGGCAAGACGTTCGTCGTCGTTTGGGTTATATTTTTCTCCCATGCTTTCCTTTCTTAATTGGTGCAATTCGAAGATCTGGTCAGCTGGCAATCCGTGCCATTTGTGGGGATTGAGGTATAGTGGCTGGTTATCTCCGCGTGCCAGTGAGTACAAACGGAGTCCAGGGACTCGGCTGATGCCTCTCATGCTTCTCATCATTGGGTTGTGGAAAGGTGGTAATGGAGTAGGTTGATTTTTTTTGGAAAATTTTGAATGTCGTATGGGAGTGCAGGTGGTCCTGGGTTGTGTACAGGTAGTGCGACATTATTGCAGCAATTGCGAGACATTTCCATAAAAGCTATCTAACACAAGGCTACTGGGGGGAGCTGTGTTCTCCTGGTGAAGCTGGAGCAAACTTGGCAGTATTGTACTTGCTTGCTGTTTTTGGCGAGTTTTTATTCCGAAAAATGGCTAAATGTGTAAATTCCCCTAGCCTACATTTAAATCGAATTACGAGTGAAGAGCAAACAGCAGCTGTAGAACATCGAAACCGGCACCCAATCTGCTACCATAATCTGTTTGATCATATTGGAAAAAACTGGTTGGAAGTTGCACCGTAGCGCGTTTATTCCTCTTTCTTCACCTCTTTCTCTTCTGAAGCCGTGCCATGGTCCAGTCGTACAGATTCTGGCTCCGGTTCTGGCTCTAACTCTCGGGTCAGTTTAGTATCAGATCCACTTGCCTGGTTTGATTCCGGTTCCAGACCTTCCACTTTTGGTTTCACCTCTTCTTTTGTTGTTTCTTCCTGCTTCATTTCCGGCTTTATATCCTTCACTTCGTGCTTTATCTTCTTACTTTGAGGTAGATCTTCGTCCGCTTGTCGCTTCACTTTCTTTGGACTGGACTGAAAGAACAGCGTAATCGATTTCTGTGGCTTGACTTTGGTTTCTCTTTTTAACAAATACTCTCCATTGTTCTTAGTCTGGCCCACATCCTTTGAAACAGGGTAAGCATCAATATATGTGAACCCTTGGTTGGTTTTTGTGTTCAAGCTCGTGTCAAGCAACTTGTCCAGCCACTTGTCATTAGGTTCAAGCCAGTCAAACCATGCTTTAGACCCTGGTTTTAATATAATGGGCTTCCTACTGTGTAGCCACGAGATATCTTTGGAATCTGTTTTGACGGCAGGACCTGTCACAATCGTAAAGGTAGACAAGTACTCTCCGTTGATATTGGCAATTTGTTTGTAATGGTAATTATGACTATACATTCCTGCCAAATACATCAAAGGGGCCTTAGAATCATGAACAAAGTGAGGGATCTTTTCGTTATTCTGCTTCTTCCATTCAAAATATCCCTGAATTGGAACCACACAACGTGTTTTCTTACAGCTATTCCAGATTTTGGACGATTGCTGCAATGTTTCTTTTCTACAATTAAAATACTTAGATTCCTGGGTGCCTATTTCTTTACCTAAAATTGACCAGGCGTTTTCTTCTTCTGGGACTGACGTTGAAGGCTTGGACCAAAACGGAACCAATCCAAACTTCAGTGATTCAAATACGTATTTATAGTCCACGTCTGTGGTTTTCACCATATAAATGATTACAGTACTATTTGTAGGAGCAATGTTATAAGACGGGCGGAAATTCACGGCATTATTGACATCAATGTCAATTGTGTGACCTCCAATTGTACTGTGGTAAACGTTATTGCTACTCGTGCCCAACGAATCCTCGCTGCCTACAATTTCATTACTTATTCCCGTCTGATTACTTGAAGAAGGATTCAAAATCGCAGTTTTCACAAACTGGTCTGGCAATTGGTTGATATCCTAAACGTTAGAACGAGAAATCTATTATTTCAACGGTGACTACTTACAATGCCTAGAGCAAACCTTCCACACATCTTTGAATAGAAAACTACAATGGATTGCTAAATTTGAAACTTGAGCTAAGTATTCGCGAGGGACTGTTTTTCTCCTCAGTGGTACGAGGCGTCCCTACGCTTAGCGACGCATGGACCTAATTCTACTGCGATGCCGTGGTAATGATGATTATTTCTCTATATTACTACTAGTACATATCATTAGTGACGGTGAACAAAAGGTGCTAAACGTGCCTATTTATGCTGCTGAACACTTGGAACAGGAGCAGCTGCAGTCTTCTTGTTTCTGTTGTTCTTTCTGTTATTTCTGGTTCGGTCTTCCCTCTCCAAATCCCCAGTAACTCTCTGTAAGTACCCTGGAACCGGTAATCCACTCTTTAAAAAGAACATTTTCCAGTTCCTAGCTTTATCTTTCAACTGAACTTGGGTTCTATTCTTCAATGCCTCGGATATTTTACCACCATTTCCAAATAATTCCAAGATGGTTGACCATTGTGGCCCTTTAAGTTCCAACGCATGTCGCAAGGCTTTCTCTTCTTCTCGAGTCCATGGTCTACGTTGTAAATTCCGCACCGTTGACCCAGGGTTGATTCGAAGATGAATTTGCTGCTCTTGAATTTCTGACGGTAATAATGCATTTGTGATATCGTTGATGGCTTGTGTGTCCATAGGGCCCTCTCCCGTTGCGATTACTGAGGCATCGGGCTTCTGGGGCTGGATCGAGCTATCTTTGTATGCATTCAATATCTCTTGTGAATGTGGGGTTGTCGGTATGTCGTATTCCTTTCTTGATGACGATATTGGGCTTCTTCCCTTCTTTCCATATATGATGAACCCCATATTTTTGCCTACATAATCAAACAAATCCTTGACAAACGAGAACCACTCGTACTCTTCGGATAATACTTTATCCTCGGGATAGTTTAATAACGTGTCTTTTCTTGCTTTACATCGATCAATGAAATCTAGTTCTGTGGGTGATAATGTCTTGGTTCCTCTACGAGATAAAAGATAATGCTCCAAATCATCGGGAAACAAATCGTTCAAATTCTCTAGCCGTGATCTTTCTCCCGCTTCGATGGCTGATATGTATGCTTGGGTCTTTAAATCAAGATATAATACTGCTTGTGGTTTCAATAACTTTCCTACTTTTTCCCCAATTGTGGTATTTACACCGCTCTGGAGGCTCATGGAGTTGGCTCCCATATTGGAAAGGGCGTTATTGGGATCGAGATTGTTATTAGGACAAAATATGTCCAAGAATGATTCGTTAAGGTAGAAGAACCCAGCATCAATCGTACCCAACGTAGCTGCCAAAAACGTCGCCAAGTTCACTTTTCTCAACGTCGATTCGATGCTTTGCTCTCTGTTTCTGAACATACTGGGGGTTTTCTCTCCTTCTTTCCACATTCCTGGAGCTATATGTTCGACGGTTAAAAATGGATACTCTTCAGAATAAAGCCTTCTGGTGAACTCAAATAACGATGACAAATCTCGATACGTTGCTCCTGCTGGAGTATCAGGATTTGATGCCAAATCTATGATCTTTTGGTACGGACCAATTGCTACAATCCGAAGTAATTGAGTAGCCAAATTGTCCAACGTGGGCAACGTGTTGACTAGAAGCTGGATTCTTGGTGGTAGATAATCAGCCGCGACTATTGGTAACGGCAATGCTGCCAAATGGGCATTTGTTCCAGAAAATGTCGGTAACTGCGACGATAATGCGTTATAGGCTGCTACAGCAGCATTGGTATTCAAGAGTTCCGAGTTGGCTGGCACTTCGATACCATCGTGGATCACAGTATCGTTTGTCTTTTGGTGGTTTTTGTCTTTATTTGATTCTGTTGCTGCCTCCAACTCTGATGCTATCAAAACTAGGTTTTCTCGTTCGTCAGGGAACTCTTGGGCTGGGGCCTCTATCTGATGGGAACCAGTGTCGCTGGACTCGTGCTGAGGAGTGCCGTTCACCGGTAGTGGCTCCATGGTGTGTTCCTGGGACTGTTGGTGGTGGTCGTAGTGAGTATGTTGTACTTGTTCCTGAGGTTGGTAGTATTGAGATGAGGGCTGGGGATCGTGGTGTTCTATTTGGTTCGACTCGTGTTCGCGTGCTGGGACGTCGTGGTGTGGCTCGTGGTGGACTTCTTGTTGAATTTCAGGGTGGTGGTCGTGGTGCTGGTCGTGGTGTTGGTCGTGGTGGACTTGGGTCTGTACTCCATCATTGGAAGAGGTAGTGGAAAGCATTGCCGAGTCATCGAGAACTTCGTGTTTGACTCGTTTGGCGGGCAGTTCCTCGGACTCAAACATCGGACGCTTGTCGCCGTTGTCGCCACTGCTGAATATTTCGTCCATGTTCAATTCTGGCTGCTTCTTGCTGCTAACAAACAAGCTTGTTTGTTTGTAAATTTTATGAGATGAGCCTGTGCAGGCTGGGGAGTGGATGCCGCGGCGCTACCGTCCATACTACGACACCAGCGTGGTGGGCGGCGGGGTGTATGGTGGTGTCTATGGTAGTGTATATGGTAGGGCAGGTGTGCTACGGGTGGGGCTTCTACCCGGGTGGTGTACTGACGGTGGTAGTGCAAGGTAAGTATAGTTCACAGCAGGAATCATGGTGGTACCAAAAGCGTGATGGCTACATCCGCTTGGGGGTGGTACTGCCTGTCCCACGCTCTACTTTAAAAGCCACTGATCACGACACTTGCACCACACACCATTTCGGAACTTTTTGCGCACCAAAATACGACGCATTTGACAGAAAAAAGTCCTCGCTTTAGCCCACTATTTCTGGGTCTAGCAAAGTGGTGTTGCCGTGGCACCATGGCACTAAATCGTGTTAGTTCCGAAGTGGTGTCGAGAAAAACGGCGACATTAGTAGAGGAGTAGCAGCGCGGAGTAGGATCCCGCGTCTGACGATGCGCACCCCATGCAAGACGTACCACCACTGTTGCCCCACTACGACAACGGTACAAGTCGTCACCACGGAACGGTCTGCGGACTTATCCGCCGGCGTGTTGCACTCAGGTACCCTAACCTGCAATGGCAATGAGAATCACCAGTAACCTGATGGATTAAAGCGAAATTTCTTGCCGCTAACCTGTAAAGGTTCGGCTATTGACGGTGACAGGATTAGCCGCTAAGAAAATCAAAACCTGCAACGACTTTGCCGCTAACATAAGAGTGATGCGCAACTCCCAAAAGGGAAATGCCGCCAACTCCCCTATAAACTATAAATTTACAGCAATCGCAACCAACCGTCGTTTCTTTCCTCACTATCCAATGTCCATTTGTGAATCCTACTTCCCAAACGAGCCAACCAAACCGGTTGTTGTTTCTCAATCTCCAGGGCCAAAATCCCAAGACGGGATCAAAGCTTTAGGAACCGTGTTCGATTCCAGACCAACTTACTTCATCGCTGATTACGAAAAATCTACCGGTAACTACATTGTTGATGTCGACGGAAACACCTACTTGGATGTCTACGCACAAATTGCTTCCATTCCATTGGGTTACAACAACCCAGCTTTGATTGAGGTTGCAAAATCAGACAAGATGCTCAGAGCCATTGTTGATAGACCAGCCATTGGTAACTTCCCAGGTGCTGACACCAAGGAAATCATCGATGGGTTGTTGAAGGTTGCTCCTCCAGGCCAAGACAAGGTTTGGTCGGGTTTATCTGGTGCAGATGCTAACGAATTGGCATTCAAGGCCGTTTTCATGTGGTACCAAGGTAAGAAGAGAAACTTTGCTACCAGCTTCACCACCGAAGAAACCGAATCGGTCATGGAAAACAAGGCTCCAGGGTCTCCAGACTTGGCTATTTTGTCTTTCAAGAGAGCTTTCCACGGAAGATTGTTTGCTTCTGCTTCCACCACCTGTTCCAAGCCAATCCACAAATTGGACTTGCCATCATTCAAATGGCCAAAAGCAGAATTCCCTGCTTACAAGTACCCATTAGAACAAAACCAACAATACAATGACGAACAAGACAAGAGATGTTTGGCCATTGTTGATGAATTGTTCAAAACTTGGTCCTGTCCAATTGCTGGGGTTTTGATCGAACCAATTCAATCTGAAGGTGGTGACAACCACGCTTCTAACGCATTTATGCAAGGTTTAAGAGACTTGACCATCAAACACGGTGCTTTATTGATCATGGATGAAGTCCAAACCGGGGTTGGTGCTACTGGTAAATTCTGGGCCCACGAACACTTCAAGTTGTCTCCACCCCCAGATTTAGTTACCTTCTCCAAGAAATTCCAATCTGCTGGTTACTACTTCCACGACAACGATCTCGTTCCAAACGTTCCATACAGACAATTCAACACCTGGTGCGGTGACCCAGCCAGAATGTTGTTGGGTGGTGCTATTGGTGCTGAAGTCAAGAAGCACGATTTAGCCTCTGTTAATGCCAGAGTTGGGGACTACTTGTACGCTAAATTAGAAAAGCTTCAAGAAAAGTACCCTACCTACTTGAGAGACTTGAGAGGTAAAAACAGAGGTACCTTCATTGCATGGTCTTTGCCAGACTTGGCCGCAAGAAACAAATTCTTGAGCGACATGAAGACCGTTGGTGTCAACATTGGTGGTTGTGCTGAAGACTCCGTCAGATTAAGACCAACTTTAGTGTTTGAAGAAAAGCATGCTGACATTTTGGTCGAAGCAATTGAGAAAGTTTTATCATCTTATTGATTGTCTGATATATATATAGTATGGTGATTTACTTACTTAATGAGATATGAAAATAGAATTAATTCATTATGAATGCGTTTTTATTGCGATATAAAATTGTTTTCATTGTAGTACAAACTATACCTTTTTGTTGGCTTCCAAATACTCTTGTTTAGCCTTCTCTCTTTGTTCGAGGCTTCCATTCAATGGTCCATTAATCATTTCTTCCGTTACCCCGTTACTGATTAATGATTTCCAAGTACGTCTGTTTGTAAATCCAGCCGTAGCGTTTTCGAAATCAACGATTGCTCGTTCTAAATACTCATTAGTTGTTCCAATAAACGGACCATAGTGCAATACTCTCTGGTTTTGTTTAGGGCCCCCAACTAAAGCAAACAAGACATCACTTTCACCAGTATTTTCACCCTCAACAAAATCACCATCCTGGTTGAAAAATGCATTCTCGAAAGCAGTCAACGTTTGAGCATTGTTAACAGTCAATTCACCACCTTTAGCCATATACAAGAAGTAATTGAACTCTGGTTTCAATTCTTGCTTGAAGCGACCACCAGATTTCAAACTGTAGAGATAGTAGTCAATTGGAGTAGATGCAAGTTTCTTAATCGATTCAACACCGTACGCTTTACCAGAAATGATTTTTACCGACACTTTACCATCTTGAGCTTCCACTTGCGGAACTTCCCATTCTCTCAAGTCACGGTAGCTAGGGTCTGTTTCTTTCAAGTGTTCAGGTAAATCAACCCAAAGCTGAATACCCTCGACTGGTGACCCATCTTTGGGAAGAATTGGTATTTCTGAATGAACTATACCTCTTCCAGCGGTCATAAATTGTAAATCACCAGGGTAAAGCACACCTTTAGAGCCAGTGAAGTCCTCGTGAGCAACAGCTCCATTCAAAACAAGAGTTATAGTTTCTTGTCCTTTATGAGGGTGTTCTGGAAACCCCCCAGGCTGGGTCTGAGTGAAATGGTCGAGCAATAAAAATGGATTGAACATCTTCGATGTCCTAGACCCAATGGATCGACGAACAGTGGCACCTACACCTTCTGCTTGTTCGATTCCTTTAACAACAGAACGAATGGTTCTTGCAACGGACATTATCTACAGTGAATTGGTCTTGAAATACCCAATAAACTACAATTGGGTTCTTTTATAGCCATACGGTTGTCTGGAGCAAGTTAGTAATATCAAGTTCCTAATTAGTAACCATTGCATATCGTCATGCACGTGAACGCAACCGAAATGCAACAGAAGCTTGAAATGTAAGCAGCAACTGCAAAAGATGACATCTGTGGCATCCAGCACTGTCACCAATGTTCTGGTAGATGTTTGTGGTCACATTGTTGCAACTCTCGTGGTCTTGTGGTGTTGCGGTCTTGATTAGCTTGGATTCTGAGAAATGGGAGAGACGGTGAACAAAATCTCAGGACAGCGGCGACTGGCACCATTTGGTCTCATCATTGTTCAAATGGACGCAGACTATTGGTTAGCTGAGCACTGTCTCGGTTACTTGCACATATTGAGATTATCTCAAGCTAGTGAAAACTCGTCCAATGTGGTTGTTTAGAGTTCCTCTATAAACACGAAAACACGAAGCCTTGCGACTATCGGAGTTCCTATTCACACCGTCTCTCTTTCCAGCAACCAGGGTAGTATTTAATGACAATCTTTATTATTCCATGACTTTTCCTCCTTCCTCAAGAAAACGCCAAAAATTACATATTTTACGTTTGGCTGCAAATTTACCGCCGCGACTATTTTGCAACCAAAGTAATTCTCTTTACTTAACAGCGATGGAACCATTTGGCCACTTCGATATCATTGCCTACGTGATACTCCTTTACTTGTACGTGTTGAAAGATTACGGTCTCGCCTGGTTTTTTGATCTTGCGACGCATGTCCCCTGGAAACCAATTTACAATTACGTCTGCTTCAGAGTCTGGCTTCCATTTCCTTACCAGAACATGTTCACACAAAGGTCCACCAATGTAGAGTTTATGTTTGTTGAGTTAATCAAGTACTATTTCCGTTCTGTTCAGTACAAAACGTATGGCCTGGTTTTCTTTGACGGGAGAATATTCAAATGGGTCAATAGGTTTCGAACCTGGCGCTACTGTCGAGATGGGTTGGGCGATATCGTGGTCCAAGATGTAGATAAGGGGTTGAAGATCTTTTCTGCTTCCAGAAACACTGGAAGAAAGCATGATATTGCCATCTTTTACGTCCACGGTGGTGTGTTCGGTTTTGGCCAAGGCTCGGGGTATCTCTACAGCGAATACTTGTCGTTATTGTGTATCAATCTACTTCACCAGGGGTTCACAAACCCGCTTATCTTTGTTGCTAACTACCCCCAGCGGAACCAGGCTGTCCATCTACAAAAGTGCTATCGGCATTTTTCCACCATTGTAGAACACGACAACTGGGTGTTGATGGCGGATTCTACTGGAGCCACCATGGCATTAATGCTCATGAAGCAGCTAGTGGCTAAGGATATACCCATGCCGTACTTATCCATCTACATATCTCCAGTGATAATCTCTTGTACCAGTGACAATTGGGTACCCCGGAGAAACGAGAGTACCTCCGACTACGTAAATTACGACGTGCTAGCCACATGGCACAAACAGTATGGTGCGGAGTATGTGATTACGGACAACGACTGGCAGTGTTTGCTGAACGACATAGTAATCACCTACAGTTCCCAGGAGTATTTGGCTCCACAAATCGAAGACCTAATTACCAAATTGCAATCCCGGACAAGGGTTCGGGTGGACTGTTATAACGGGCGAGTTCACAATTGGCCAATATTGGGATTCTACACCGAGCGAGCAGTCGACAAACGGGAGTACTCCATCCAGTTCTACGGTGCGTTTATTGCCCGAGTTATGATGACCGATTGTATTTTTGAATCGGGAAATCCCATCAACTTCAACTACCGAGATGAAACCTATATATGACAGCTAACATCAACAACACAAAGATTGTGTGTTTTTACCATATACTGTGCAAACAACATATGGTGAGAATTCCAGTGTAGTGTAGAGTGGACCACAGTGCCAGATTTTGTCCCAGTTTTGTAGTTCTGTACCAATCAACGAGCCAGAGTCCCACTAACAGTATATACAAATCGCGATGAGACAATGAGCGAAAATTTAATATGGGGAAGTGATTCTTCTACGAAATACACACGTTAGAAAAAGTGCGGTACTTGTTGACAACCGGGATTGGATTTGAGAATCATCGATGGAAGCAGGCTTATCTACGGCGTTTGTTGGCGAGACGTCTCTAATGGAACGAACTATCCAGTTCATGAAAAATGATACCAATAGCTCGTTTCTAGCTGGAGGTATTGCTGGGGCAGTTAGTCGGACGGTAGTTTCTCCCTTTGAACGGGCAAAAATCTTGCTCCAGCTTCAAGGGCCGGGAGGAGCCCAGCTGTACCAGGGGATGTTTCCCACCATCATCAAGATGTATCGTGATGAAGGGTGGAGAGGGTGGTTTCGTGGAAACTACTTGAACTGTATTCGGATTTTCCCTTATAGTGCAGTTCAGTTCATGGTATTCGAGAACTGTAAGCACATGTTGATACGGTCGCGTCCCATCACGGGGTTCACGTCGCTGAACAGTCATTTGAATGTGTACGAACGGTTGATCGCCGGGTCGGTCGCGGGAATCGTTTCTGTAGCCGTAACATATCCTTTGGATCTTATTAGAGCGAGAATTACGGTGCAAACGGCATCGTTGTCGAAACTAAACAAAGGAAAGTTGGTCGATGCTCCCACAGTGTTACAAACGTACCGAGAAGTTGTTGGAAATGAGGGCGGGTTCCTTGCATTGTACAAGGGGATAGTTCCCACGACATTGGGAGTTGCACCCTATGTAGCCATCAACTTTGCGTTGTACGAGTATTTACGTGATTACATGGATACTTCAAAGAGAGACTTTTCCAATCCAGTGTGGAAACTTGGTGCTGGTGCATTTGCCAGTTTTGTCGGTGGAGTATTGATTTATCCATTAGACGTGTTGAGAAAACGGTACCAGGTTGCTTCTATGGCCGGAGGTGAGTTGGGATTCCAGTACAACTCGGTGTCTCATGCTTTGGTGTCTTTATTCAAAACCCAAGGGTTCTTTGGGGCATACCGAGGATTAACTGCCAACTTGTACAAAATCGTTCCGTCAATGGCAGTGTCGTGGTTGTGTTACGACACTATCAAGGAGTTCATTGAGAACTTGTAATCAGTCCGGACACTGGCGTGATTCCCGTGTGGTGACGACTTGTAGTACAGTCTCTTTATGCCACACGACATTATTTATTTCTATAGAGTTCGTTTATACACAAATAAAATACAGTTTACTAGTCCAGGTTTTAACACAAAAGCCTTACAAGTCCACTACAGGTTCCTAGCTTACTATGCCATTTGTTTGTCGTACATCAACGACACCTTTTCTGTATTTCAATATACTGCTGCTTGTTGGTGTTGCAACACTTGCATTTAGGTACTTTTAACCTGCAAAATTCCCTGTTATCTTTTCTATCAGGAATTTACACATTAGGTGGGGGATACTTTCCATATTAAATTCACTTGACTGCCTGCCCCACGTACCTCCAACACCTTCATGCCACTATGTGCCTCGTCTACTGCCCAGTGGGCCCACTTCACACCGCTTCACCATGGCGTGATTCGCCCCATACATGGAAAAACCTGTATGCCTGTATTTTTGGTCACGTGATATGCATTCCTCCAGTTCGTAAACCATTCTTGTAGCAGCGCAAGACCACAAAAGACCAAGAAGTAAGCATGGCTGGAGTCATACTTTTTCAGCTAAATCCTGTAGGTTACCCCGTTTCCTCTTGTCTTGCTGCACTGTTTCTCTAGCACTTTTCTTAGCGGAGGAAACCATCCTGAATTTAAGCCCTTTTCGATCACGTGATTCACTTCACGTGTAAGATTTTCATTGACCAACGGATTTTGGACTAATCAAAAGTGAAGAAATTTAATCTCAGTAGAACGTTAGTGATTACACGCGAAATATTGCCACAATGCATGCCTCCAGATTGTTATTGAACGCAGCTAAGAAGACCGGTAAAAAGGGTGGTCTTCCAGTGGAAATGTACCCATTGTTTGCTGCCGTCGCTGTTGCCTGTGGTTCAGGGGCCTTCTTTACCTACAGACACTTTGCTTACGACAGACAATTAAGATTGTGGAAAAACCCAAACTTGTCTGAATTGGACAATGTATTGAACCAAGCCACTGAAGAAGAAAAGAGCAACTAGATTCCTAGTTTGTAGTTTGTTGGTTCATCGCCATGTAGACACGCAATGGTTTTGCACGTCGCAGTGCAAGGTGGGTAGTTTCAGCGATGACCTTCATTTGTTTTGCATCTTTAGCAATATACATTAATATATGACAGTTAGCTATATTGTGTAGTACAATTCCATTACAACTAGCAAATAATTGGCAAAGATGTAATTCATAGGATCTAGGTAATAGTGAGTATGGCACTAGAAATTGACTAGAGCGCTTTCCTGTCGGTACTGCGGCTTGTCTGTTGCCTACAATTGGGTATTTGGCACGGTACAGGTGACGAAGGAATCGGTTACATGAATTTCTTTGCTTGACCCCGTGACAAACGGACCCTGGGCACAGAAGCTAAAAGTAAAGGAGCAGAAGCCTGAAGGCAAGAACAACAGTCGTTCCATTCAGTGTGTTGACGAAATTACTGTTTGACATACGTAGTCCACTTGTTGGTTACCATGTCTAATTCTGCCATGTACAATTTTACTATATTTTTGTAATTTTTCCAAAAATCACTATTTGCACCCAAAGCCAGCTAATTTTAATAGCACCAGAATACAAGAACAGTTTACAACAACAAGTCAATACGCAACTCACATGGCTGTCAAACCGTGCTACAACACGATCCAATCCCGTTTACCGGGGTCTACACCAGGGTTCAAAACTACGGCATCGCTTCGAGTCCAGGGTGCGATTTTTCATATCATTTCAAAGTATGTACAATTAACTTCCACCAACACCGTGGATATCTACATGTCCAGCAACACCAAACAACATCAGACGGCTATCGCAAGTTCGAGTAGTAATCGATGATCTCTGGAATAGCATCCAACTCTTCAAGACACTTGTTGAGCCCCTTCGACAATTCTTCAGGAAGATCTACTTCATTGTCGGCATCGGCAATAAGACTGGTCTTGACGTCCTTCAAGGTGTAACCTGCCTTGACTAGCTCGTTGGAAATGTCACGAAGCTGGGCCGGGTCGGTGACAATACGAAATAGTTCCGTGTCGTCGTATTCCTGCTGAACGTCTTCGTATGGTTCGACATCTTCTGCCCCAATCTCGATGGCCATTTCAAATACGTCGTCGAATTCCTGTGATTGTAGAGGTTTAAAGATGATTTCTCCCTTTCTCTGGAACAAGTATGCGCATGGACTCAACGATGCGTTGAACCTCGACATCGCAAGCTTGACAGTAGACACAGTTCTTGCCTTATTATCGGTATTTGCTACGACTATAAATGCTACTCCTGCCGGCCCCATGAACTCGTACAACACCTCCTGCTTGACGGGGCCGTCAACGGCTATTTCTCCCAACCCACGCTTGATGGCGTTTTCGATAATTTTTTTCGTAACATTCAATTTCTTTGCCTTCTCAACCAAAGTGTCCAACTGGGCATTAGCATCACTTCCTCCAGCCCGTACTGATGCCTCGATTCTTGTTGCTAGAATAGAGGCTTCTCTTGACTTTTTGGCATCGTTTTTCGCCTTGTCATGCCGAATGTTTTGCCATTTAGAGTGTCCAGCCCATGCTCTGGACGTGGTACCAAAGAGTCTTTGCGGTGTTAACCCCAATCTTGCAACCCGGATCATTGGTGGTTGAAAAATTTGCGATCTCAAACGGTGTAGGTGCTCAAGTAGGGCTGGAAATGGGAGAATCGGCCCTCGCCAGAACGCCCCACCGCTACCGCCGCAGTCGCCCTGGCTCCCCGGCGACGTGCCACGACAAATGCCAGATCACGTGCCATACTCCCCATGCTTGCCAAACTCCCCATGCTTGCCAACACCGTCAATTGACCACCAGCTCCACCACAAACTACACCGAAGCTACGCCCGCCTCGAAACGCTCACCACCGTCGCCGTTCCATTAGCCAGTCTGAACCGGCCAGCACGCCAATCTAAACCGAGTCACGTGACCAGATTTTCCTGCTCCATTTAGCCAATTCCAATATTCCACCAACACTCCAATACCCACCACCGCAATGAGCGTAAACGAAGCAATGTCCAAACGGACATTGATAGCGACAATTGCCGAGGAAGACACAGTAACAGGATTGTTACTTGCTGGAGTGGGCCAGATCCAAGAGGGCACCAACGACACCAACTTCTTGACGGTTGTGCCTGGCAAAACCACAGTGGAGCAAATTGAAGAAGCATTTGACAATTTTACTAGTGAACGTAAGGATATTGCCATTCTTTTGATCAACCAGCACTTGGCTGATTTGATTCGTTACAAAATCGAGACGTTCACGGCGGCGTTCCCTGCCATTTTGGAGATTCCTTCTAAAGACCATCCTTATGACCCAGAAAAGGACTCGATTTTGAAGAAAGTCAGAAGATTGTTTGGAGAGTAGAGGGTGTAGTGTGTGTAGTGTGCGATAAACATGCTACTTGGGCGAACTCCGTTGGTTTTTGGGGGTTTTGCTGTCCCGTTGTTCTTGTTCATTTTCACTTCTTGGTTAGAAACATCCTATTTGATTTGTAGGGAATATTGCTTATATACTAAACTCTACTTTTATTAATATACATATCATTGATCGTCGTGTATCACTTCTTGCCCTTCTTTTTTTTCTTTTTCTTTTGCTGGGACTTTGGTGGGGTGGTTGTGTCTTGTGGTTGCGAGTCGTCGTCATTGGAAGCGTCGCCAGTCTCAGCAGGTTCGTTAGTTTCACCACCGGCTACTTCTGTGATATCAGTGGCTTCAGTTTCACCACTGGCTTGTGCCACGGTTTCATTGGGTTCTAATTCGTCTTTGGACACAGGTTCAGGTTCAGGTTGTTGTGGGACTTCAGACTGTTGTGGGACTTCAGACTGTTCTGGGACTTCAGACTGTTCAGGGGAAATTTCCGAAATGTCGGCCAGTTCCAATTCAGGCTTGGGTTCTGGCAAAGTCTCTTTTATTTCAGCATTAGCCTCCTCGTTGTCACCATCTTCATTTGGCTTGTTCAAATCCACTTCCTCCATCTCGGCATCATTAGCTGGTGTGGTACCACTTTCTTCCCCGGTGGTCTTACCGCCATTTTCAGCTGGCTCAGTCTCAGTTTTACCAGTATTTTCACCACCTTCAGCCGCTTCACTTGTTGCGGTTTCTTCACTCTTGTCTGGCTCTGTTCCCTCTTTTTCTTCACTCATTTCGGGCACACTTTGCTCAACCGAAACATTTGTAGATTCAACCAGTTGCTCCTGGGCTTCCTTGGCTTCAGAATCTGCTTCTGCACTCGTTTCGGCGTCCTTGGACTCCGATTTCTCTACTTGTTCCTCCACTATACTAGGAACAGAATTCTGGGCTGGAACCGACTTTTCACCAGACTTTTCCCAGTAATTCTTCGCCAAAATGTCAGGTAACACACATTCCTTAAGGTAGAATGCCGTTACCCCCACAATTCTCCGTTCTCTTTCGCACGCTTTCAACCACTCCGGTCTAATGATAGGAATATTCATATCCTGGGCCTTCAAATACTCGGGATTACCCTTGTTTTCTCTAGTACAAATAAAGTGCGTGGTGTCTACTTGCACCTTGTCCTGGCACGGTCTTGCTCCGATGCTTGCTAACGTCAGTTCAATGTCCAGTCTATCAAATGGATCATTGGGCAACAAGTCCCCAAGACAAACAGTAATCCCCGACAAATCAGTCATCTTGTGTGTTGTCACCTCAAGTGTGTCCGACGCATATATCCCGGCCGTAGTGTCTAATTTCACCTGAACTTCAAACGTCTTATCGATCGGTAAACCAGACAACTTAGTAGTTCTATTAGTCAAAGGCTGAGGAATTGACCCCAATTTCTTGCCGTCCTTGAACAAGATCAAATTCTTAAGACTAGCAGTGCCCAAATCTAGAGTCTCCCACTCCAAAACACAACTTGTCTGGGTGACATTTTTCACTTTTAGTACCGGGGCCTGGGGCAACGACTTGCCGAACGTCGACAAGATTTCGTCCTGGACTTTCTGGAAACTTTCATTTTCTGCTCGTTCTGTGTCGAAATCCTGCTCACATCTAATCTTTACAATGGATCCTGCTTTGACTCCATTGGGTAACAAGATGGTAGGAAACTCAATCAAATGGTGGTCTTTTGTTAACAACAATGCCAACGACGCATCCAACTTTCCTACTGTTAGTGATACTTCCACCATTGTCTGCGCGATGATTGTTACTGGTGGTGGTGGCTCGTTGTAGTTCTACGACGGTGTGCAAACACGTAGCTCGTTGATTTACTAGAAATTGGCAAAATCGTGGGTCACGTGACTAGCGGATTATTGATCTTTATTATATGAGATGGAGTCGTGGGATTTGGGGGTTTACAAAGTAGGAAAGCGAGATTTGATGGTCCAGGGTTGTTACTGCGGTACGTGTGGTGGTGCTGGTGAAATGGCGAAAAAACCGCTGAAATTGACCGCGTTACACTCACTAGTCTAGCCAATTGTGCTGCCAAGAGTGCTGACACTACCCGATCGTCTGCTCTACGATCACTTGCACAGAAGTATTTGCACAGCATCTTTCCTGCTTTTTCCTTCTTTTTCCTCTTTCCTCGTCCCTCTACAAACATATGGAATGTACATGATATGAAGATATTTCTTAGTACCGCAGTCATAGGGGGATCCCCATAGCAGCCAAGTCTTCGTTGATTTCCTCCTGAGTCGCTTTTCTTAACAACAATTCGTCTCCCGTTACTGGGGTGGAATCTGTTAGGCTAGAGCTAACCGCAGAAGGAAACCCATGAAACTCAATTAACCCATTGAGTATACCCAACTGATGGTTGACGTTGTTTCTTTGTTGTACTAACTCAACGATGGTGTTTTGTTTCATGGCTTTTTTCGTCAATGGCGACTCGTAGTTCCCCGTTATGCTTTCATCTACTGGACCTGCCGTGGTAAAATTAGGAATATTGGGTATGGCACAAAAATTGTAGTCGGCAACTAATTGGTCAATTTGATTCCGTTCTCGGTTGATCTGGTACCATTTGCTTGTAGTCTGGGTGATTAGTTCGTTCTTTCCATCGATCAAGTTCTTCAAGAAGTTCTGATGAATCGATGTCCGAGTCGCTATCGTTTCCTTGTCAATGCACTTTAGTTTATATGAGAGATTGGCATTGGCCAATCGAAGATTGTCTTCGTAGAATTCGTTAAATTTCAAGCAGATTTTGGAAAGTTCCGGATGGCTTCCTTCTAAACACAATTGTAACTCATGCTCTAGTAAATTCAATTTATCGTGATATAATTTATCTCTCAATTCTGCAAACGACTCTTCAATGGCAATAAGCTCTTCAATCGCCATTTTTCGTTGCTCGTTCATATCTACATCTTCCTCATCTTCGTCTTCACCTTCATGATCAACCCCTTCTTTTTGGTCGTTTTCAGCAGGTTCTCCATCTTCAGCTATATCAATGGCTTCGTCCGCATCTTCATCTTCCTCGACATCTTCCTCAATGTCTTCTCCTTGCTCGGTATTACTACCTATGCTGTCGTCTTTCTCCGGTTCGGTAACTTCATTTTTAGGGGAATTTTCACTTGACGCTTCTTGTGGTTTCTCGTCCGCGTGTTTCGTATCTTCATTATTATCAGTCTCGTTTTGTTCAGAAACTTCGTCCTTAACTTTGACCTGTTCTTTATCAGAACCTTGGTCATGGTCAGAATCTGCTTCTTGAGCATTTGGCTCCGACGACGAGTTTTTGTCAGATTCATTGTCATTAGACGTCTTCTGCTTTTTTCTTGACCCATCATCTTCGTCGTCAAGTTGGTGTTTTGTTGATGTTTGTTCGTCAATTTCGTTGCCTTCACCAGGGGACTTGGTCTCTGGAACTGGGTCTTCATGGGGAATTTTTTTTGGCAAATTCTGCAAATCGTCATCATCCAAGTCGGAATCAACGTCCTTCAACCTCGCCAACTCCGTCAACTTTGATAATGTGTTCAAATCTGACCCTTCGTTGTCCACAGAGTCATGACCATTTTCTTCCAAAAAGTCCATTTTGTCAGTCTCGGCCTCCGAGTCGGCCACTTCCAAGTCAGACAACTCAGATGAGTCGTCCGAGTTCTGCTTGGGCGACAAGATCGCTCCTGAGTTCCGTTTGTCACTATCACTCAATTCGAATGATGGTGGTGAAACAGCAATATCAGTCAAGGGAGACTCCTTAAATGTCGTGTGGTTCCCTGGAGACACACTAACATCTCCGTCACCAGAAGACATCGCAGTACCGTCTTTGCTGGGAATTGTGTCGTGATCTACTACGTCTTGGGAAGAAACAGCTGAAGACAACATCGGGGGCACTTTCGCTAAATTCACGGAAATTTGCAGGATTCCTAGTCTAATACACTATATCTCGCTCTCACGTATGTGCACAGTTGCTTGCGGTCAGTTTTTCGCTATTTGTATCGGTCTTTATCAATGAACTACGCCGTTTTATCCCAAATTAATTTGGCAAAAAAATCACCGGGGTGTGTGCAGGTGGAACAATGTACAGGAAACACCGATTGGGGTATCTTACGTAACATGTTACATAATCAAAAAATTCCATCTCATCTCGATATTTTGCAGATGTAGTAAATTTGGATGAGGTTGGTAGTTAGGATCCGGCGATTTTTTTAACGAGATGTCGAGTTTCAGTGCGTTGTTTGGATCAAGTGCGGCCAAGGTCGACGCCACCGTGGACAATTTGTTCAAAAGCAACGTAGGACCAGTTTCGCGGGACGACTTACCTTCGAGAACAGTGATACTGATAGAGAGGTCCCAGGAGCAAAGTGAACAAAGCGAGGAACAAAGCGAAGATTCAAGTGCCGAACAGGAAGATGATGATGAGGATGACGAAAGTGACAGTTCTAGTGAAGAAAGCAGTGATGACAAGAAGGATAAATCTGACATGAATGAAGACTTGGAGTCGAACTATTTCAAGAAGTTGTTAAAGACAGACGACAAAGACAACGAAGAACCAGCACCAGAAAAGAAAGAACAACCAAAAGAAGGTAAAGCAGCCAAGGCTATTGATCTTAAAGAAACCGAATTGGAAAAAGCAGAAAGAACGGTTTTTGTGGGTAATGTTCCAGTAGCAATTTTGAAGTCGAAATCGTTAACCAAGAAGTTCAAGAAATTTTTCAACGAAATTGGAAAGATTGAATCTGTGAGATTCAGATCGATTTCGTTCAATGAAGCTGTGCCTAGAAAGGTAGCATTTGCGAGAAAATCGCTTCATGAATCGAGAAGTTCAGTTAATGCCTATGTTGTCTATAAAGAGAAAGAGACGTCATTGAAGGCCATGAAAGAATTGAATGGGAAAGTGTTTGAAAAGCACCATTTGAGGGTGGATCATTTGGCCCATCCTAGTGTTAAAGACAACAAGAGGACGATTTTTGTGGGAAATTTGGATTTCGAAGAACAAGAAGAA
Source organism: Suzukiozyma palmioleophila (assembly GCA_030560805.1). Lineage (NCBI taxonomy): Eukaryota > Fungi > Ascomycota > Pichiomycetes > Serinales > Debaryomycetaceae > Suzukiozyma > Suzukiozyma palmioleophila. The sequence goes on along the minus strand of JAKTVY010000017.1, from coordinate 132,277 downwards.
AACTTGTGGAAATACTTCAACAAGATCAACAAGGACGTTGAGAGTGTCAGAGTGATCAGAGACTCCAAAACCAATTTAGGTAAGGGGTTTGCCTTAGTGCAATTCAAAGATACGTTGAGTGTGAACAAGGCATTAATGTTGAATGATAAACCAATAAAGTATGATGACGACAAGACTGGACGTAAATTAAGAATTTCTCGAGCATCCAAGTATGCCAAACCATCAGTTTTATCACCAAATCACATCGACAACAGCAAGAAGACAAGCAACAAGAGCAAGACTAACAAGATCACCGAGCAACAAAAGACAAAATTGGGTAGAGCCCAAGCCATATTAGGAAAAGCAGACAAATCATCTGCTGGGAAGTTCCAAGTAATTGAAGGTCAAAGAGCGTCCAAGGGTAGCAAGATTGCTGGAATCAAAGGGTTGAAGTCAGCCAAGGGGAAGGTTAAGAAACCAAGAATAAGAGACAGATCTACCAAGTTCAAGAACGAGAGAACCACCATGCAAAAAGAGTTGAAGAATTAATAGAGTCAATGCACATCATAGTAGAGGGGTGTAGATGAATAGCAGTAGCAGACTGAAGTGAAGCGGCCAGTGGCATGTCGTGGGGCCGTCTAACGTAGAACGCACAGACGGAGAGTGACAGCAAAATATACTGTGGCAGCGGCGGCACCAGCACGATGTCTCTTGTGCTTTCTTGTAATTGCGTTGCAAATGTGTTGCAATGGCACTATCAGTTGCACCGATTGAACAGCTGACCAAACTGCCTCTTATCGTCTAGGCCAGCATGATGTGCAAGGCAACGTTGTCTCAGCATACAATCAGCTGTCAGCAACATCTATAGACTACAACAGTTCCCTTACCGAACCAATTATATTTAAATACTCAACTACAACCAACAAGCTAAATTAGCAAACACAACCAACAAAGGTTACACGTACGCATCACGAGAATCACATTCACAAAGTTACAGCTTAGGAATTAGATAAAGGGTATGCAGTCGATCGGAGCTGTTGATGATAATGCCGGAGCGGATGTGCCAAAGAAGTTCCAACCATGTATGGCTGTGCAAGAAGCGCAAGGCACGAACCAAGTGCGAACCAACCAAGCCGAGTCCGAGTCGAAAACGTGACGCTGGCGAACAATAACAACCTTGGTGGCCAGATAACTATGTGGCACCGAGCCATAGTGACAAGAGGCAGAAGTATATAAGGCACCAAACCCGAAGGAGTAATGGGCCAAGGTGGCGAAGGAATTCACTATATAAACCCCACACAACTCCACAATAACCATGGGCAGTTCATCATCGAAGACAATGAAACAGCAAGAAGCAGTTACTCCATCAGGTCCAGTTAAGGACACTCAGTACGACGAAAAGCACCACTATTCTGGTGACGACCTCACTCAAGTGTTGAGAGGGTTGCAAGTGTCTGGTGGAAGCGACTCGGATGTCAATCCAATTACGTTATCATCGTTATCAACATGGGACAGCGATTTCAAGTCCAATGACAAGAACTTGCTTGGACAGCAAGTTCTCAGTGGTAACGATTTCGTGAAGGTAATTGCTAACGAAAAGGCTATCAAATCGAACCACTACATGTTCAACACTACCGTTGACATTATTGGATCAAACAAGTTCTACAACAACCAAAAGTCGAGTGGTAGGTGCTGGATCTTCGCCACTTCTAATGTGCTCAGAACGCATGTTATCAAGAACTACAACTTGGACCCAGAAAAGTTCCAATTGTCTCAAACATACCTTTTCTTCTACGATAAGTTGGAAAAGGCCAACTACTTTTTGGAAAATGTGTTAGCTACCACCGACTTGGACGTGGAAGATTTGTACTTGAAGCACATCTTTAGAGAACCTTTAAGTGACGGTGGTCAATGGGATATGATTGTCAACATCTTGGACAAATACGGGGCTATTCCTGTGGAATTGTTTCCTGATAATGCTCAAGCAATCAACACTGGGAAATTGAATGCCTTCATTCACGATAAGTTGAGAGAATACGGATTGATCTTGAGACAATTGTCCAAAGACAAGTCTAAGGACATCAAATCCGTCAAGTCGTCTATGGTCAAGCAGATCTACGACATTCTTTGTCTCACCTTGGGCACTCCACCAAAACCAACCGACTCTTTCAAATGGGAGTTTATCGATAAGGACGACAAATTCAAGTCCATTGATACTACGCCATTAGATTTCTACAAGTCCCACATCAAATTTGCAGCCAACGAACACTTCTCGTTGATCCACGATCCAAGAAACAAATTCGATGCTCTTTACACTGTTGACAAATTGAACAATGTCTACGGTGGTAAACCAATTGAATACGTTAACACCGAGTTACCAGAAATTAAAAAGGTGGCCATTAAGATGTTGAAGGACAACGAACCAATCTTCTTTGGTTCTGATGTTGGTAAATACTACGGCAGAGATACTGGGATTTTGGATGTCGATGCCTACAACTACAAATTGGCATTCAACACCGACATCAACATTGACAAGGCCGAGAGAGTTAGAACCGGTTCTTCTCAAATGACCCATGCCATGGTCATTACTGGTGTTCATTTGGACGAAAATGGTGTTCCACAAAGATGGAAAATCCAAAACTCCTGGGGTGAAGACTCTGGTGAAAAGGGTGATTTTGTCATGACTGACGCATGGTTCGACGAATTTGTGTTCCAAATTGTCACCAACAAGAAGTACACTTCTGACAAAACTTACAAGATTTTCAAGGAAAAGAAATACACTGTTTTGCCAGTCTACGATCCAATGGGTGCATTGGCTTAATTTGGTATCTTACAACCTACGCCCTTCGCAATTCCAGCCTTAATACTCCGGTAGTCATATGGTGTATTTGCGGTGGTTGGTGAGATCTACATCAGAGACGATTTCAATGAGTGATTAATAGTAGCAAGTTTATTTAAATAATAAATTCCTATAGACAATTCCCCAGTCGTAGAACCAGTACAAGCCTCTGTGTAACTTCAACCAAGCAAACATACCACGTCACCAGCTAACGTGACTTCTTCAGCTTTGGTTTCGATCCAAATCACACATGGTAGCGCACTACAATACTTATTTTTCACTTTTAATACTAAACACCTAACACGAACAATACTTTGGCCATAACATGAAAACTACCGAGAATGAGAAAAGACAAAGGGCGCTTTTCCATTCTTTAACCAAAGAGGAATTAAACAACACTACGCAAAGCATCATTGACTCATACAATTCTGCCAGCAATGTTCAAGATTTGTCCAACTTGATCAGCATGATTGATTCCAGCTTGGGCATTATAGATCAACAAGTGGAAAATTTCAGAAAAGTAAAGTCCAAACAGCATCAGCATGATATAAATAGCATTGAATTGAACCGTGCCACGAAGTTTTCCTCCACCATTGAAAACTCCAACCAAATGTTGTCAATTTTCGAATCAGCAAATGATTTGGGGAACAGCTTGACCACCAAGATCAAGTCATTGGATCAGGAGATTGGAAATGTGAAGTCTACATTAAATTTTGTATCAGATATCCAATTATTGAAGAACAATATCAATCAGGCTAGTTATGCTATTGAAAGCAAGAACTATGAGTTGGCAGCGAAATGCATTTCAAAGATCTCAAAGCTCGACCCGGACTTGATAAACGGGAAATTTGCCTCGGTTGTAATCCCATCAACAGATATTCCCGAATTACCGGCTAGAACTATTGAAAAATGGGTGGATAGCTTAACAGATATCTTTAAGAAGAACTTCGAAGTAGCAGCTAATGATAAAAATGTCGAGGAATTGACCAAATATTTCCAGTTATTTCCGTTGATAGGAAAAGAAGAAGTGGGTTTGATATGTTATTCCAAGTTTATTTGCAAAATTATCGTTGAAACCCTGAAGCAATTACTATCATCAGTTCCAGCGCATGAACCAAGACAAGGAATATACTCAAATGTGACCATACAATTATTTGAAAACATCTCGATGATGATATCACAGCATAACCCATTGATCAAGAGGTATTATGGTGAGAGTTATCCCAACGCGACGTCGTTTGTCATCAGTAAAATCCAAGGTGAAATTGATTCTCAAATCGGTATAATTGGCGATACTCTTTATGATAACAGAAGAATTGATAAAATGCTTCAAGATATTCGTTTGTACAGTTATCCAATACTCACCAGAAGATTCCAACAGTTACAGGGAGCAGAAGTGGCTGATATTGACTATGTAGATGAACTAGTTTCTGTTGTTCAAGTTGGAGATATTGTTAACGAATTGGCAACGATATTCCATCATTGGTCATTATATAGCAAGTTTATTGCTATAAAGTACTTTAGTGACTCGAAAGAAGAGTTGGAATTGCCCAAATTGATTGTTGATTCTCAGTTTACAAAGAAGATTCGTGATAAATACATACCGTCATTTGAGACGTTGATAGCATTCTACTTCCGTCGTTCATTGGAAAAGGCGATCAGCATTGAAGAAAAACCATCACTAGATTCATATCTACTTATCAAGAACCCAGTTAAAATGACAGAAACTCCATGTTCCTCAGTAATTGAAGATGTGACTTTGATTTTGAACAATACCCTAAGAAATGTATTGGAATGCTCAATACCATCCACAGTGAAAAAGTTCATCAGCTCGAGTTATCAGGTTATCCAACAGGATCTTATAAACGGATTTTTCATAAAAAGTTTGAATGAAAATACTCCTCGTTATAACCAAAGTTTATCATTAATATCACCAGAAGAAGATTCCCAGAAAAACCAAGGTTCCTCTAGAAGTGCTACACCAGAACCTAGCAATCTTGGATTCTTGAGAGGAGCATCAACAGCATTGGGTAACGTGGTTCAGTCTACTGTGACATCAACTGTAGTTACATCAAACAATATCAAGGTTGTCAACTTCACCATATATTTGAATTCTGTTGCAATTGGACAAGAGTATTTCAGCAAAATATTCGATAATATCTTGAATACTGACAATTACTTCAAGAGCTTATTCCCATTTGGAAAAGACCAAGAAATTGTGAAACTGATCTTACAAGATGATTTCTTGGAACCATTCAATCAGGCAACTAACAAGATTATTTCCGATAGTTTACTCAATCTTTACAATCAATCATTCAGAAGCAAAGTTTCCCTAATGATAAATGAGTTTTTCCCAGAATCATCGGAATCGAACTACGTAATCTACAACTTGAACGAACAAGAATCAACAGAAACATACATAAAATTATCTAACAACTGGAAATCATTAATTCAGCCATACGAGAGAACATTCCATAAATCGTTAATGTCGAAATTGTTACGATTATTGGTGATTAATGTTTCCAATATCATCGAAAAGAAATTGATGAATGTTTTGAAGAAATTCAAGATAAACGAATTAGGAGCTATTAAATTGGAGCGGGATCTTTCACATTTAATTAACGAAGTTTGTCAAGATAACTATCATTTGCGAGAAAAGTTTGTCAGAGTAACACAGATCGTGTTGCTTGTGGGAATGGACGATGAAGAATATGATGAAAGTGTTCAACATATTAACCAGAATAAAACTGATGATTTGGCTGGTGATGAAAACGAGTTTGACGAGACTCTAGGTATAAATTGGATTTTAACTCCACAAGAAAGGAAAGAGATAAGACGTAACATAATGTAATCTAATCTAGTCTTCAAGAATTTAAGTCGTCATTATAGTTATATTATAGATAAATTAAAATTATACAGTTCAATTAGATATCAATTGTAGTTATGTTATAGTTATTGTTATATTATAGTTATTGTTATATTATAGTTATTGTTATATTATAGTTATAGTATACACTTATCATAGATACTCATGAAAATCAAGTTCAGAATATGAATCCGTGGAACACATTACATTTCAAAGTTCCAAAGACGATTTGGGAACCTTTGATACCAATGCTGCTTTTAAAATTTCAAAAGCCAATTTTATTTCTTTTCCACACCTAGATTGTTACACCACAGTTTTATTCACCAGACAAGGTTCACTTGATTTCTTAGAGGAGTTGGGGCATAAATAAAGGAACAACTGCATTAGAAACGCTTATCTTGCATGATGCAGAAAATGCTGCGAAAATTTTGCAACTTTTGCAACACGGGGATGGCATTAGTGTCGATTTGTTTAAACAGGATACATCAATTTTGAAGATTAAATACGGTTACAAAATTCTCACAAGACTAGGAAACAAAATTTAACAAAATTGCCAATATTACCAGAACAAGTTTCAGTAACCGCAGAATCTGAGGTTAAAAAGAAAATATTTAAATAAAGTAAAAAACATTGTTTAGAAAATTACACACGACACTGAGTATGTACTATAAGAACTATCGCGATAAAGGTGCAACGGACACGATGCCAACACATCACGAAAGTTGGCTATTTATTAACGATATATTACACCCATCCTGTAAACACATGGTTAAATGAGACGACTTTTTGGGTGGGTAGACTTCATCAAACGCCTTGATTGTATCGAACATCTGCAATAATCTTGTAACAACATATGATGCTTCGGTTAAAGCAAACTGCTGTCCCAAACAAATACGTGGCCCACCATTGAATGGGACAAATGACCATCCCAACTTTCTTGTTTCTGGTTCAAACCATCTTTCTGGTCTAAAAATAGCAGCATCTTTTCCATAAACTCTTGGGTCACGATGAGTTGCATAAACAACATAGGTAACAACTTGACCTTTTTTCACCAAAATTGGATCTTCACCATTTTTACCACCACCTCTAGGTAATGTAGTATTTTTAGTTGCAATTCGAAAGTTTTGTGGTACAGATGGGTACATCCTCAAAGTTTCATTAATAAACGCCTTCAAATACTCACATTTTTTCAAGGATTCAAACGTAATTTCATCAACTCTAGCCTCCTCGCCCTTTCCGAAAGTTTCGTAGATTTCATTTTTCAATTTTTCAAACATGGAGGGGTTTCTAGCCAATTCGAAGAAAATAAAAGATAACAATCCCGCAGTAGTATCTCTACCAGCTAGTAAGATATTTAATGCTTGATCACGTAACACCTTTGGATCTTTAGTTTGGCGAACTAATTCGTAAAGAAAAGTGTATCCTGTAGCAGAGTGTTTTTGCAACTCATCATCAGACATGCTCAATGCCTTTCTAACATAGTAATCAGTAAGCTTATGAACATTTTTGTTATTTTTCTTGAATTCTCCATCATTTATCAACCAATAAAAATCCTGGAGGACAGCTCGATCAGCCAATCTTCTTTGCGACTCATTAAATGATTCAGCAAATTCCGCTTTTCCATCAATATCGTTAGAAACAATGGGGTATCCAATAGATTCATCTTTCAACGTGTTGACCGATTCACCAAATAAAAATTCCGTTGCAGAATCAACCGTCAATCTGAAAAATAGCTCTTGGATATCCAACTTGCTTCCACGGGCATTTCTGATATGCGTAGCCAAATCTTGAACGTGGGGCTCTAAAGCTTGCACATGGGCGACTTGTTCTCTTGCAAATTGAGGTCTCAACATTGTCCTTGATTGCTTCCATCCCTCACCATCCAACGTGAAAACCCCATCACCAAGTAAGGGCAAGAACTGGGCATGTCTAACACCAAGAGAGAAGTCGAGAAATTGAGTGGCCAATATCGCTTTGATGTTTTCTGGGTCCTTTGTAAGAATCACCGCTTTACCAGCTAATCTAGTATCATAAGTATCAGCGTCTGGGTTTTCCTGGAGAACGTCATTAGTGAAGTCAATTAATTCTCCCGCTTCTTTAAGCTTGAGAAACTCGTATGCCACTTTGAACCCAAAGAAGTGATCGCGATGTCTGTGGGTAATCGGCTTTGCACCTAACTTTTTAGCCAACCTCTTAGTGTTCAACCAATTTCCCACAATGTAGAAGAACAAGAGTGCTATACCAATAATGTAAATATTCGACATGGTAAATGCGTAATTTTTGCAGCAATTAAATTTGTCTTAACTTCGCGACAGGATCTGAATACTACTGTTTGGCAAGTATATATTATACAAACTACATCAAAAAGACCGTATTTTTATCGTGAATTATCCATATATATATACTGATACGGTGAAAACGTTTTCGGTCAAAGATAAGCAACATCGGTGCATGCGCTTTTTAGAATAATCTTCGGAAGTAATTTGTACCACCGTTCATAAGTGCAGGAAATCAAACCGTGGATAACAAGTTCTGCAATCACCTGCGAGAATAGGAAAATTATTGAATTACGGAGACCCCCCATGAGGCGTTGACGAGAACTGATTATGCAGTAGATTGTTTATTCCAACTGTGGGTGAGCTTCAGGTATGCAACGGAATTTCATTTTGAAGCTGCGGATCTATGGGAAGAAACAGGGCTTCATCGGATCGTGGTAACCTGATATTTACTTGTAGGTTCAACATGTAGCGTTCTTTGTTCCTGACTCAGGCCCGATGTCCTGTTTGAATATCTCGTATTTTGTAAACTACTCATCATCTCTGTTTGCAGTACGGTAACACAATCCGTTCGTGTGTTTCGTGGCCAATGTGAAGATAAGTTCATGTGGGCCGCGCCTGTGAAACAAAGCGTAAATTGTGATGTTTCCGGAAAATATACGGGTTACTCTCCCTGGTTTCAATGGCAAAACGCTTCTTCAAAGGAATGGTCTGCAGACCAGATATCCAGTTTTTTTATGAGAATTGCAGGCTTTCCAAGTCCTTTATTTACATTGATGCTTCTTCAATTCTGAAGCGTCATTGTGAACAATTCAAAGTGCAAAGATAAAATTTAAAACACTCGTCATTTTTCATTACTAAAAGAACCGCCAGATCAATGAATTATTTACTCACACTTTCTGCTTCTTTAGTTCTTGAGTCTCTTGTGGTGGACCGTCTTCCTCGAGTTCTCTCTTCATACTTGATTCTTGACGTTCTCGTAATTTCTGCAATTCTCGCTTCTTCTCCTGCAATTCTCGCTTATATTCTTCGTCTGACTTGATAGTCAACTTCGAAACTGTAGAAGTGTCCCATTTAGGGTGAGAATACTCGCATTCTGCTCCCTTGGGACAGAACCCTGTCAAATATCGAGGACAAAGAACTCGCCTAATATGTCTTTTTGTACATTTTGGGCCCTCAGGACAAAACCCTCGGTTATAGTTATCACACTCTGGTATCTTGGATTGCGGATCAATGTGTAAATATAGACATTCTGGTGTCTGAGTACAAAACCCATTCTTGGAATAAAACAAACACTCGGGCATCTTCCGCAAATTGTACTCGTGCAAGAATTCGCACCGGTTATTCTTCTTACAGAGCCCTCTCAACCAGTGCTTACACACAATCTTGTTGTTATACATCGCACTAACATGTTTATTCGGACACATTGCTCCATTGGGGCAGCTGGTGGGATTAGACGGGATGTAGAATTGGCATACTGGCCGGTCGGGGTTCAATGCAAATCCGTATTCCTTGAGCAAAAATGGCTCGAACTTGAACCTGTGGTTCGCTGTGTTTGCGTGTATCACAGAATTGCTGTGGATCATGGTGGTGGTTTGCTGAGTTTGCTAAAGCTAAAAACAATTTTTGAATAATTCGGTGGCGCTACCGAAGAAATGACAAAAAAGTTCGCGCTACCATATGCACGTACGAGACCGTTTGGGTGAGATTTTGCAGCATTTAATGCTGGCGTTTCTCTGGGAACTCGACAGTCGAAAGAGTGACGACTGTAGAGATACGTGGCTATTCATAAGATTTGTTTTTTGTTGTGCTCAGTGATTTGTGTCTGATATTAGTAGTAAGTTTGCAGGACTATACTGCTACATAGGTGAGGTATATATTTATTATTATTGTATGGTTGAATTCAACTACGAAAATGGAGAGATTGTTAGCTCTCCAGCAGTTATTGTAAAGGGGACAGTACATTCAGTTACTTCTGGATTAATCAAATTTTCCCACGGGAAATTTCCACCGCAGTACGGCGAAATTGACAACCATAAATATACCACGATTGTGCATTTAGATGATGGATCCAATGAATTTGAGGTGAATGTGTATTCAAATGCAACGTTAGACTCACATGGAAAGCCTTGTTTTGACGGTCCCAGCGTGGATACGGAAAGTCTTCAGTTGGTGTTGCAAAGAATGGCTGCAAAACCCATACACTTGTGCTTGATAGTAGGGAAGGATTCACCAGGACGGTTTGATATGCCTAGCTACAAGAGTGAGAAGAACAATATCAGTACAGCTGTTAAGAAATTGCAAGTGTTGGGTCGATTAATGCAAGCGTATACCCACGATGAGATGAGAATGGGGGGTTTTGGGAATAGGTGTTTTCAATTTGTAGAGCAGAATGGAGATAGTGATTTATTTGACGGCACTTTGAGTAAATCAACCCCCCAAATCAAAGTTCATATCCTCAATTCTCCAAGGACTGTTTCTGATATCAGGGATCCAAATGTTGCTCAGCAAAACAGTAATGCTACTGAATCTGGCTGGCTCTTTTCCCATGCCATGGAACTAGTAGAGCAGTCCGACTTTTATAAAAATGACGGTACTGCTACCCAGGCAGCTTGTTTATACCTCGATACTACTTGGGATAAGGAATTGGAGTTGATTTTAGGCCATGCTGCTTTAGGTGGGGGAACCAATAAGGTCAAAATGGCTATATGTGGTTCCCATGGTATTCATTCTTGGCCGTCGAATTTTCAACAAGTTATTCCGTGTCTCTCTGACAACACCAAATTAACAACTGAAGAAGTAGCGAACGACAACAATCAATGTGGCACTTCATGGGAAACATTCAATGTGACTGCCGGGGCATTTTTACATGAAATTGGGCATTCTCTAGGATGTCCTCATCAAGTTGACGGAGTTATGTTGCGGGACTACATTACATGGAATAGGTCATTTACTTCAAAGTGCATCAATAAGAATGCTCGTTTTTGTCATTGGAATAGATTAGATCTCATTAGATTTCTATACCATGATACCTTTTCCCTTATTGGCGACGACTTCACCAAAGTGAAAAGCACAACTACACTTCCAGATGATAGTTACGATGACAATGAACTGCCATCATTATATCTATGCAATGACGGCGTGGTGATTAAGTCTTCCAGTGGAGTATATTTAGTGGAGGTGACTATAGGTGAATTAGCAAGATACCATAAATGCTTTCTACCAAAAAGATATGGCGGAGAAGGATTCAATCATGAGTTAATCTTAAATTACGGTGAAGTTTGCAAAGAGTTAGCACACCAAGGATTTGATACAAACAATTTGTCGTTAAGAGTGTTATCTATTGGGGGGAATATCGAAATTGAGGATTTCACCTCAATGATGAAATCTAATGATCAAAGTATGCAATCAAGCATTATCGTCAGTGACTTTGGATTAGGTAAAGGTGAGATAAGAGGCTACAAATCATTACCATTGGGCCGAAAAGTTAATGAGTATCAGATTATTGGGTTGGACGTTGCAAATATTGCAACCGTTCGCGTATACCACGGGAATGCAGTAGATGGTATACGGTTTTTCCATTCAAAAGCCAGTAATAATGTGTTTGAAAAGATGTTTGTTCAATTAGATAGTTCAATGATGATTGGGAAAGAGTCACCTCACTATTCAGATTTCAAAATCTACGAAAACGAAACCATTACAAAGTTCCATGTTAGAAGTGGATGGTGGATTGATGGAATTCAAGTTGAAACCAGCTTAAATCGTAAATCTCCTATGTATGGTAATCCTGATGGAGGAAACTTATCCACACTTGACTGTCCCAATGAAAAATCCAGGATAGTCGGTATGTACTGTTGGGTGGGTAAGTGGTTGGATCTGATTGGGATCATTTATAGTGAAGATTTATAAAATTGTCTTTTATGCACCATACTACTAAACGTTACAACTGAGTCAAATATAACCTGAATTAACCACCGTACCTTGAATGTCAACTACAGTGGACTATCCTTTGTGTGATTTATTAAATTATACATTTGTACATGAAAATGTTAACCTTACTTAGATATTGGATGGGTACAACATAACTCTGACAGAAGCACCGAAAGTCTTTGGTGGTAAGTTCTTAGCGAACTTAGCTCTGACTAAACCGTTGTTACCGTGAGTTCTGGCAACCTTACCCCAGATAACTCTGATTTTAGAACCTCTGACTTCCTTAGAAGCTCTGTAGACGTAAGCGATTCTTTTACCCAAGTAGAATTTAGCATCTTGAGGGTTGGAAACACCTTCAATTTGGATTAATGATACATTTGGGTTGGTAACAGATTTGGATCTTTGATAAGAAATATGTTTACCTTTAACGTATACTAGAATAGTTAGTAAAGAGAGCAAACAATACGCAACGGTTCCACATAGTGGAACCTGGGTGAGATTCGCCTATCGATATTTCGAGGTACTCAACTTGACGATAATGAACTCCAAAACGTCGGGAAATTTGGATACCGCTAGACGGATATTGCGTATCAACATATCGATAGCTCATTGCTTGTACATACATCTATGAGATTCAGCCATTTTAATATTCTGTTATGTATATCTAAAAGAAAACCTTCAACACTTGTATACTGAAAATTTTTTTGATGAAAAATCCCAAGCTGACTACTATGAAAAAATTCCACTCTTAGGGGGTAGTGCTCGTTTCTTGTATATAGCAGAAAAATGAGCCCTGAACAAAAACACGTGAAAGCCCTAACAATAAAAACATCACTATATACACACCACATTTTTCTAAAATCTGGAAACTGATACCAGGGACCAATTCGCCTGTGAACACAATATGGCAGATAACCTGCATCACGCAACGTGCACAGAACTAATCAGTATAGTTGTACAGGTTTAAAAGTAAACATACAAATACATCATGGCAAAACTATAGTTTGACTAAAACAGTCCAAGTGCAAGAACGACTTAATGCTTTAATGACAAATTGATACCTTGCTCTCATAATTTTGATCTAGTTCTTTTTCACTGGGTTGATCAGAAATCACCCAATACACAATTCCAATTGATTTAGTCTCAAATCTTTCAATATTCATACCTGCTTGCTCTGGTTTGACAACTTCTTTTTTGCCGATATTCCAGATTAATATATCGACAATTAATGGATACTTGCAGTAGATTATTTGAACATTTTCGGTTTCATAAATCATTGCACTTCTTGTTTTACAGTAAAATACATCAACAGCACAATCGTGATCAATTTTTTGCAACTATCATTAAAACGTAACCAAACAGCATGAATTTTCACCAGTCTGTCATCGAAAAGTGTAGACTAAACTCCGAACAGCCCTGAGAATATCTTAAGGTTTGGCAGCGATTCCTTAACTTCTTATATTGGATGGATATTGGCACGCAATATCCTAAGCGACGATTTTCGGGTATTGTATCAATGTTGCATTAACAAATTGAACCAGTTTCCACAATATTGGTTTTTTTTCTAAAATGTTTAGATTGAAATAATGAGTGGTTAGGAATGTTTCAAGATTTGCAAAGTCCAGAAAACGATTCACCAACTGGGATATGTCTAGATCATCATAAGTCACGTTGAAGTATAATTTTTCTAAGCTACCACTATTCGCTAGCATCAATTTATAACTATAATTGGGATTCACATGATCATGAACCAAGTGTTTTACATTGCTTGGAAGTGTCATTTTGTCGACCTTGATGCGCAGGTATTAAACTTTTAACGTCTTGACCTATGTAGGAATAGAATTAATTTCTATAACTAGATCAAAGGTTAAGTTTTAAATTCCTAACAAACCTAATTCTTCAAATTTTAAAGCAAGCGTGATGTATATATAATTTCGATACATTTGGCAAGTCATTTAAATTGAATGCTAAAATAGTGTAACTATATGTATACAAGTCTGCAACTTTGTATTTCCATCCTGAATCAAAATAAAGCATTAGTCTTTATCGTAATCTAGCTGATACAATGAACCCATAATCAACCTAAAGTTATGAGCCCAGAAAGCCAATGAATACTAATCGGTCATTTTAATGACCCTTAATTGATTGAGAATAGCAAACGATATTGTAATGCTTCTCATTATGTTCAATTGAATATGCAGGTACATGATATTGCATAATCAATTGCTATTTGTTGTACGAATATCGAACAAACCTATGTTTTTCAAAAATTAAATGAAAGTTATATTAGTTCATGAAGTTAGCAAATGTGTAGTAGAATGTCATTACCAAGATATAGATATCAAAAGTGACCTATATCTTAATGTAACGTTGTTTCCCATATCATCAAAACTACAGCGGGGTTTATCAGTACCATTTCAAAGCTTGATTCGCGAATGAAGCAAACGTCCAGGACCTAAAAAATCTACAATGGTTCTACAATAGTGGTGTTTGAGAACGCATTTCTTAGGAAAGAGGATTCACGATTCATTTTCATTTCCTAGGAATGAAGCAAGGTAGTTTGTACTGTGGTTCCCATCAAACCCGTAGTCAAGGTCGGTTTTTAACTTTTGGAAATTTGATTACCAATGCGACACACGAATTTTTTTGATAAGCTTTTTGATTCCAAGCATTATTTTCAGCTCACCGTTTTGGGGAAACTTTCCTCCAAATTTACAGGCATTTAAATTTAAATTACTAGATTTGATCGAAGTGTCTTCATCCTATTTGGAAAACTGCTACATTTCAGAATTTGATCCTGAATATTGATCAATGCTTCACTCAACCTACTTGTCATTGAAATTGAACTGTAAAGTGTTTGTATGTTGTTTCTCTTCCACTCCTTTCTAAAAAAACTGTACCAAAAACATAGGATGAACACAAATTACCAAATTTTTTTTTATTTTTTTTTTTTTTTTGGTACTACCATTAATACCAAAGTGTTGAAACAGGTGATAATACCTGTAAGTTGACTGGTCCTGTTAAATTTGTTTAGCAACAACTTGGGCAACTTAAAGAATATTGTTGCACTTCAATGACACGAAAAGTTTGTCTCTGAACTTGTGCTGAACATGTCTCTCTTATATTCATCTTGCCTATCTTATTGTCCTGCCTGATTTAGTCACGGGTTTTATCACATGACGTAAATTTATTGTCATTTGACATCAATTCATATATTACCTTAAACTACAGAAAACTGGGCGTGTGGCGTAGTTGGTAGCGCGTTTGCCTTGCAAGCAAAAGGTCACTGGTTCGATTCCTGTCTCGTCCAAAATATTCTTTTTTTGCAAGAATTAAGGGTCCGACTGCCAAAAGTAACTTGGAGGCATCACAAAAATTCTCTTTTTAATTTGTTTTTACAATGACACTTTATAGGGCCTTATCCAATTCTGAACCAATAAAAGATAATAAGATCTATTCATGTATACTGAATTGTGAATTTGATTGTACATGTTATAGGCGTAAGAATGAATGTGTGTTATTGATTTTGGGGTTATGTTCAGTAGATTTTGCCCCAAGCATGTATTTTTAGAATACGACTATATCAGGCTTATGCAGATACAATTTACCTAATATCTGGCTAAGATATATAAACCAACTTGTTTTAATTTCGTATTATCAAAACTGCAGGTTATTGGCAACCCCCATTAACCACCAACCAAGACTTAAATTCCAATGTATGCGTCCTTCCAGCCACAAAACGGGGCAAACAAACATTTTTATGCCTGTAAAATACGTGAATGTGTATTCGTGTCAATTTTGCGATCAATGCAATCCATTATACCCAATTCAGTCTCGATATAATCTGAATTGCTCTGGTGCAACATAAACGCATATCAAGAAACAGAGCTCTAGTTCCAAACTCTATAACAACAAAGGAAATAGTACCTCATTTTCAAATAGAAATTAAAGATATATTTTCCTGAGTTTTTTTTAATCTAATTTCTCATTTAAGACTAACCACAAATTCATACGAAGAGAAATTATGGGACTGAATAACGTAAGCTCCAAATGCCACATATTTTCTAGATTGATGTGTAGGTGTCTCACATTCACCGAGTGAGCTACGAGTTAACATTAGGACGAAAATGGTCTGGTCTCTATGATTTAGAAACACAATGAGACCAGAAAGCCGTCTCGGACCAAGTTGGCGTAGCTGTGTGCCGATGTCTGTGACACAGAGTCTCAAACAGACATAGTTCCCTACTGAATTCAGCATAGACTTAAATAATTATACATTTACACCTAATTGTAATGTAGTCTTGTATTTACTTGTATACTATCAAACAACAATTTCTGATTCTTGGGCCCATTTGGCTTTGTTAAATCTCCAATGTTTAGCATCACCAGTGTCATACTTGCTGTTGATCAAACTACCTGATGGGGCGTTCTTGATCGAGAGATTGGCCAATTTACTCAACGAAACAAACTCATCGTTTTGGTTTTCAGTTGGATCTCTGTTTTCGTAGTCAACTATATCAAACCATCTAGTTTCCCATTTCACCCCTGCAGCTTGTTCACGTTTTCTTTGTTCCCGTTGTGCGTTTTCAATAAGAGACTTTTCTTCGTGGATCTCGTTGAAATCTCCTTTCTTGACCGCTTCAGCAACTTTTTGCCATGCTTTTCTCGACTCCAATTCATGTTGCTCTTCAATTGGCTTGACATGCAAGTGCTGAGCAGGAACCTCGTTAGCGTCGTAGAATAAGTCGTCATTTTGTTTCGATGTAGGTGTGGTGCTACCCTTGTTGATATACGATTTGCCCGACCATTGACCACTAATAGTGACTTCGGCATTTTGTTTGTCTTGCATTTTCAAACTGTCCTTGTAAACCCGTGCTTTGAAGGTGTTTTTCTTACCGGAAAAATACCCTCTACCAGAATACTCAATGGCAGCAATGTATCCATTTGATGACTGAATGTACGACGTACCTTCCAATTCGACAAATGGCGAAGCAGTAATCAACCCTTCAATGTGCAAAGGAGGCAAAGTAATTAAGTAAGTTTCACCCAAAGACTCAAAAGTCAAGATTGCATGGCCGAATTGCTTCACGTTGATGGAGGTTGTTGATATAGTAGCTTTGATTTGGTTGTACCCTTGCAACGATGTTTTGGACGATTCATTCTCGATGTAGTAAGCTGTAACCGGAGGATGGTGACTAACTTGTTCCGACAAAAGAATAGTTTCACCTACATTTTCCGACTTCTCCCATTTGCCAACAAAAACCTCTCCCAAGAAAGGATTCAATGGCTTCTTCTCTGTGCCTAGAGCCTCAGATCTGGAACAGTATTGCGACTTCAACGTGGAGATAAACCACTTGGTGACGGCAATCATCCGCTTCAACGCCATCAACTCAGCTTCATCCTTTGATTCACTGGTCATTTGGTTAGGCTCAATGAGCAAGTTGGCATGTTCGGCCCAGTACTGACTGTATTCTGTCAATGAGGTGGCAGAAATGATAAATGGTGGGGCAGTTAAACTGGATAAGTCCCCGTTGAAACTGGCAATCGATTTGAGGAAACCTGTCCATGAAGACGACGATGCATACGACGACATGTTGGATTAGAAATGATGAACCACTGTATCCGAGCTGGTTTTAAAATCCAGGAGAAGTGTCGTATATATAGTGAGCATTAAGTTTTTAGTGCGAGGCCGGCAGTACACCGGGGGCTTGTGCGAAGTATCGTGGTACGTGGCCGGTTTTACCACCAGGAACGGTGGTAGCTGGTTGTAAGACTCGGCCTACTCGACGTAGTGGAAGTCTGCTTGTGACCATGCTACTCACACATTGTGGTCTGTACGAGTACTACATAGATGGCTGCAATAATTGGTGGCTACGATGACGATGGCAATGGATATAGCGGCGGTGAGTGATATAACGGTGAGTGATATAACCGATCGAGATTTCTTAGTATGGCCTGCCTTCTACAATTGAGAATACTGGTAGTTGTGACTGGTACTAGTCCAGTTTGGTAGGTTCCTGTACCATTGTAACGGTGATCGGTTCTCCAGCGAGGAAGTGCAGTCTTGAGTGAATGTGAACTGGCAATCTGTACATGTAATCTCCGTGTCTTACGTCTGCGTACACCAGGGTTTTGCTGGCAGGTGGTTGTATAAAGAATGTGTTGACGGTACTGATGTTGCACTGTATTATGCCAAATTGTATTCACTGTGGTAGAGTGTATTGTGGTGAAGTGTATCTGTTGTGGTGAAGTGCATCTGTTATGGTAAGTGTGTTTTTGTGGTAAAGTCTATTATTATGGTAAAGTGTGCTATTGCGACAAATTGTATTATGGTAAACTGGATCTACGTTGGTAAACAGTACTATTATGGTAAAGTGTATTATCACGGCAAACTTTATTATTACCGCAAGCTGTATTATAGCAAGCTGTATCCATACTATACTACAACCTTCCACTCTCACAACCTGTAGTTTCCCGTACCTTATCGTTCCAAACCCTCGCTACCGAAACTCTACTTGACCTTTTATATTTAACCTATACCCAGGCTATATCTATTTCCAAAAGTAACCTCAACTGGCTAGTTCCAACTTCTTAGCACGACATCTATCTTTACACTCACTTCCCAGGTTTGGTCCATTTTTTGTAATTGTTCCACTCCTCTATATCTTGATGTAGATCTTGTGTCTGTCTAGCACCACTAATATTCCTACTATAACAATGCAATATGCGTTCAAAATAAGGAACGCTACCGGATCTTTCATGCCCAATGTATTGATCGTCATATTGACTAACCCAGTACCAACATTTCCTAATAAAAAGCCAGCTAACCCGTTGTTGTTGGTGCTCTCCAAAACCGGTGATGTTCCTTCCACAGAAGGAAACATGCCACTGATCACATTGTATCCTAGCAACAATGTCGAGTTGTACGACACCACCATTAAAACATAAGGAAAGTTGCCCAATCTTCGAGAAACAGGCTTGAAATAAACACTGTGGTTCACGTATTGAAAGAGCAATTGGTAAACTATAGTCGTGATAATCAACCCTTTTGTTGTGCTGACGCTAAATCTACCCTTTCCTCTTTGAGGCGAAATCTTGAACAAGTTGTTTTCCGTCTTGTAGTTGGTTAAAACAAATGCAAACGATTGTCCAAAGAGAAACAAACTAAAGTAGCCCCAGAACGAAAACACTCCCTCCTTGTTCATGGTGAGAAGATTGTCCATCCGGTTTCCACTGGTCAAAACAAACTCGATTAGGGGAGTTTTATTAAGAACAATGTCGTACCCTAATGATATTACCAACGCGAGAATGTTTCTTGGAACAAAGCTCAACACTGGATCGAAAATTCCCATCAAAATAGGCAACAATCCCAACGTAATGAAGAAGTTCCAGTGGATTCCATACTCAGTGACGTGTTCTTGATAATCCAACGACTTGACCGAGACCAATCTGGCTACTCCCAATACCAATAATGGCAAACATTTGACAATATTCCTGCCAATGGTGTGAAAATAACCAACTTTCGACACTTGTTGTTTGAACAATGTCCGGCTACTAACTAGTCCCATAGAAAAAACAAAGCTTCCCACACCCAAATCCATCATGGACGAGCCCCAAGTTTCGACTTTAGCAAACCGTCTAGGAAAGATTCTGAAATCAACCGCAAGAATCGCCAAATTTGTAAGAATAAGCATATGGCTCCTGTAGGCGGAAATGAACGGTTTCTTACTCAAAAGTGGTTGGTTGGGCTGAGGTTTCACCGTCACTTTCTTCCTGAACCAGAGCCCAACAACCACGCTCGGAACAACAATTAAAGCGTGCAAATACGACACGTTTCTCGCGTAGAGGGTTATGGATGCCAATAACGTCAAGCAATTGATAACATAATCGTAGCCAAATGGCACCTTGGTGTAAATCAGACTCTTCAATAAGACCAAAGACAAGTACGACGATAAAGCAATGGTAGTAACGAGATAGATCTCGGAAATCTCGCCTCCAACAAGCCCAGTGACAAATTGCTCCTTCTCTTCCTTCAACGACACCATCTAATCACAACAATATCACCAATTCGTTGCCCTATTTGTAAAAAGACAAGTTCGTTAACATTAAAATAAATTTCACGGTAGTTTTTCAATATTGCCTAAATTGCGAATTGCACTTTTTGCAAATACAACGCAAACTCAACGTTTTTTTCACCAACACGCTCCGTTGTGTGCTGAAACTGAGCGAAATGACAGAAGCCCACGACCAAAGGCGATCCACGCCGTCAAAAAACCACTGCGATCTGCCACCGGACGACCAAGGCACCTCTGGCACTGATGAGCTCAACATCCATAACGAAACAAATTCTTGTGTTCAGCAGACTTCCACGACTTCAGCGGCTCCACGAGACGCAGTGGAGCGCACGCCAGCGGCTGGCGACGAATTTGATGCATTTTCTACCGATAGGTACTCTTCACAGGCCGTTTCCCAAAATGGTGGGGAAGACCAGAAGCCAATAAACGACGAAACAGCACCAGCAGATACAGAGTATAGTGCTGAGCACCGCGGAAACACAGAACGAGTGGCCAGAAATAACGTTTCCCGGCACCAAACTACGAGAAACTTAGTTACCCCAAACCCTGACAGACCGGCGATCCTTCGAGATCTCGAATTGGAGTCGTTATCGCCTTCCCTTGGCAAACCAGCGTTTCCAGCGACTTCCACTGGCCAGATTACCCCAGAAAAGCCAAACCAACACCACGTAGACACGCCAGTGATGCCTACACCAACTCCGATAGGCTCATTGTCGTTACCAAAGTCGCCATCTTTACAGCCAGATTCGACCAACATAACGCCAAAGTCACCACCAAAGTCGCCAGTTCTATCAGCTACATCGTCGTCCACTCCAGTTCCCTGTACGCCAAAGTCACGCTCTATCATATCCTCTAATAATATCACACCAGTAACATCAAACGACGAATATGGCGTATACTCTGATTCTGATAACGCGTCGTTGGACAAACCAACTCGTAGAAGACGGGACGAGACTCCATCCAAACGAAAGAAGCTACGGAGAAAATCCAATCGGTCTGATACTCCATCGTCGTTCATTGGAAGTGGTTACACGTCAATGCCAGGAACAGGAAAGATCTTTAGAAACCTATTGATTCTCGAAGAGAGTTTGAGAGAACAAGTGATTCAACAAAGAGCATTGCGTAGAAAGTATTTGATATTTCTTGCAGTATTGTGTTCATTAATAGCATCTATCTCCCACCATTTGTTCATGACGGATGCGATACACACATCTACAGGTACAAAACGAGTATTCTTGCAACTCATCTTGTTAGCGTTGATTGTGACACTCATGTTGTATCATTTATCTGGTGAGTATCAAAAGACAATTGTGCTACCACGGAAGTTTTTGTCATCTACAAACAAAGGATTACGACAATTGAACATTCGGCTCGTGAAGATCGTCACTCCGTGGACAGACACGTTTACCGATTTGATCCGAGAGATCCTGTTGTATATTGTGGTTGCCACCACCGAGTTATATCACAAGATAAGTCCTGGATCAATACGAAACAAAAACTCTCGGATCGAGGTTTTTCTTATTACATGTCAATCACAATGCCAGCCGCGAATTGGTGTAACCGACGTGAAATTAGTTTTAAACGCGCGGGTGTTTAACACGGACGTGCGAGAAGGATGGGAGTTGTACCGGTCAGAATTCTGGGTCAATGAGGGAGTACGAAGAAGACAGAACATGCTTCTGTTTATTAACGAGGACAATAAAGAGTCTCCTCGACGAGTGCTCAAGAAGGATAAAGAGAGACTGCGAAAAAAGTCTAATGCTCCGAGGATGCTGGAGCTGCAGTTGGGGCTTGTAAAAGAGTCTAAAGAGACCAATTCCGAATGAGCCATGATTTTGCTCGGAACCTTATCAATTAACTCAAACACTGCACCCACACTAGACAAGGCTGAAGTTCCTGTAAGGAGGAGAACAAACTCTTGTCGACCTTAATTGACCTGTCGGCATATTGTGAGTCATGCTGCATACAGAAAGTTGACAATTTCAACAGAAAAGGATGGTATTTTACGCTACAGCGTACAGTTGAGATAGCCACACGGTAGATGTAACTTTCATCGAAGTACGACAGCCGCAAGTACGCGTCGATTGA
Organism: Suzukiozyma palmioleophila; assembly: GCA_030560805.1. Taxonomy (NCBI): domain Eukaryota; kingdom Fungi; phylum Ascomycota; class Pichiomycetes; order Serinales; family Debaryomycetaceae; genus Suzukiozyma; species Suzukiozyma palmioleophila. Next base: position 110,224 of record JAKTVY010000017.1, on the reverse strand, counting down.
TTTTCGAGACCATAGTGGGGCATCAACAAAAGTACAAGTGTACCCCAAATGCAGGGTGCGTATGCGACGTCATGCTGCACATCAAGCGTCATGCCGCACCGAGCCATGTTCACACTAAGCAATGCTATTCTTATCAGAGATAAGATGGTTGTGTCGGAACGAAGTTACAGCCGGTCATCGTCCCGATAAATAGACTACATTAGATTAATAGGGTTCATATTGAATGTGACGAAAACTATATATATATAGCAAGGGAGTTGCTGCAACTTTACTTGACGCACTACCAAACGCAACCAAATAAAATAGATTACAAATACGACGGAGCAGAGTGGAGTATGAAGGATTCGCATCCAAGAATGAAATTTCCGGGGAACAATGAGTCAATGGGGTTCGCTAATATAAGATGCGAACGAACAAAACAATTTCTTAATCACACTCTCAAAATGGCACCAAAACACACACGGAAGCCTGGCTGGCTAGAGAAATATTACATTATTCGAAACACCCATGGGTTTTATACCAATTTCAACATCACAGTAAGGTTAAACCGCCACTTTGGCCACAGTCACCTTGGAAGCGCAATTCGTGAGCTCTTGAAGTCCAATTTGTGGTACTGTTTGAACTTCTTCAGGGACCCCAAATATGGAATTGGCTACTTCAATGGGAACGATTACCATGTTAGTTATGTTGACAAGATTATGCTCGAGGACGTTGTGAGTTATCGGTCAGTAGATGCATTTGATCCATCATTTCTCAGCGAAATCAACGACACTGTCCTTCCGATGAACAGTCTGCTGCTGCCATTGTGGAGACTAATTGTGTTCGAGCAGCCTGATGGAGCCCAGTACCTTTGTGGGGTATTTGACCATTCGATGTTTGATGGTGGGTCAGGGTTGATGTTTCTCGAGCAATTGGTACATTATCTCTCGGTGTCCCGAGACATTGAGCCCAAGACATTGTTCCAGTACGATACGTCGCTACCTCCAGTACCGGTAGCTCGACAATCGGTGACTAATTTATATACTCCATCAATTTCCCAGGTTCTCTCGTGGTATTTCCACAAATTTGCCCCGTCATTGCTCCTCAAATGGGCTTCCAAACTAGTCTCGTGGTGGAACAAGAACAAAGAGAAGCCACTAATTTACCCGGTATATTCCAATCCTACTCACAACTGGGAAGAGAACAACCTTAAGACTTCAATCACCAACATAAACTTTACTCCCCTTCAAATCTCAAGAATATTACGGTACTGCCGTCATCACAACATAACAATAACGCCGTTTTTCAACGTCACAATGCTACAATGCTTAGACAAAACGTTGTTCAAATCTGATAGTACCAAATATTCCACCACCAGTTACATTGCATTTCAAGGCAGAAGATACTTTCCCAAACTTGCCCAAGATTTGCTCACAGGAGTATGGGTTTCTGCATTGGGAATAACGTTACCACCTATCACCAACTTGTTGGAAACAACAAAGTATGTCTACGGTGAAATGCAAAAGAATTTGGCCTCTAGAAAGACGTTCAAAACCTGGGGTATGAACCGATTTTTCAACTACCGTCAATTCTTCCTAGGAAACCCTGACAGCCCCAAAATTTCATTGACAGTCTCAAACTTGGGTAGAGTCAATGCGTCAGATGATCGGTTTGCAATTGTGGACGCATACTTTGGTTCATGCGTTGGAACCAATTACAATGTTATTTTGAACATTATTTCCACCGCAGAAGGTGGGTTGAATGCCACAATCGGATATTTTCCTGGATTTGACGACATGTACATTGATGGCAAGAAGGCAACAGATATTTGCTGGGACATGTTCAAGGAAACGATTGTATCTGTTAGTGAATCGCTCGACCGTAATGAGAATATAGAGAAGTAGAGCAAATACTAATTCTATAAAAGACACCAAAAATGCAAAATTTGCTACGCAGACATCCAGATATTCACATAGTATAATGTAGATACGATGAAACTTAGCAATACCTGTCAGTTTCCTGGAAAACTATAAAATGTTGTTTCTTCATTTAAGACTGGCTGCAAATTTTTTCTTTATGTCACCGTAACTCCATCAAAAATTGTGCTATAAAGACGCAAATTGTACCAAAACAATACCATTCAGTGGCCCCACCTACATATTACACGAGTACATTATCTCTCCTCCCAAGATGTACGTCTAATGGAGAATCTACATGTTCGGCTAAAATTGGTGCGAAGCACGCATACAAAAATATACTCATCTCATCGCAAGATAATGAGAATATATTTTGGAACATCAGCAAAACAGTGAAGCACGATGGTGGACACAAAGAAACAGGCTTCACGTAAGGGAAAACGTGCATGGAGAAAGAATATCGACATTGCTGATGTCGAAGCTGGGTTGGAAGATGTAAGAGACCGTAAAAGATTACTTGGTGATGATGATGAGGCTGACTTTATTATTGATAATACTCCATCCACCAAGGATGTGAAGGAAAAGAAGTTGAAAACACAGGAAATATTGACCAATAAGTCTAAAATCAACCCCCTTGTGAACGCCCGGGCTTCAGCTAACAAAACCACGAAAATTCAAGGTGTTTCGAAGACCGATTTATTGAAGCTAGTACAGTTAAATGGAGGTAAATACAAGTCTGAGAGCAGAGCAAAGGCACGGGTCGACAAAGATGGATTGATAAATGTGAAAAACAAGGACATTTGGGGAGAAGAAGAGTCTGATGATACTCCAGAAGAAATGAAGGTATCATCTATTTCCGAGGTCACCACGGCCAAAGTCATTCCTTCGACGTTAAAGAAAGCTCCTATCAAGATTTCTGAGAATGATTTGACGAAAAAGACCGTTGATGCTGGGAAATCGTATAATCCATCTTTAGAGTCATGGAAATCATTAATCAATAAAGAGTACGATACCGAGTCCAAACGGGAGTTAACCAGACAGAAATTACAGGAACACAGAGAAAGAATCCAGCACATCATTGAAACAATAAACGGAAACGATTTGTCCGATAGTGATGACGATGACGAAGAAGAAGACCAAGCCCAACCATCCCAAGAAGAAGAAGATTTCAAGTTATCAGTAAACAAGCCAACTGAGACCAAGATCAAGACCAAGGCAAAACGTAATAAAGAAGCAAAACACAAGAAGAAAGTAGAATTAGAACAAGAAATCAAAGAGTTGAAGAAACAGATCAAGGACTTGTCTAACTTGGACGACATTTTGACCAAGCAATTGGAAGAAAAACCAAAGAGAAACAAACGTGAAAAACACAAATTGTTCAAATATGACCCAGTGGTTGAGCCATTGGAAGTGAAGTTATCTGACGAATTAACCAACAACTTGAAGAATGTTAAAGCTGAAGGAAACTTGTTCTACGATACCATGTTGAACTTGCAATCGTCGGGAAAGATCGAGACCAGAGTTCCTGTGGCCAAGAGAAGAAAGTATACTCCCAAAATCACCGAGAAATGGACCTACAAGGATTTCAAATGATTTCAGCATCTCTTTCTTTAGCATCTTGACCTTATTTGTACACTAGAGCCATACGTTTGTATGTATCCAATAAAAAGTCATTCATAAACCTACCATCAACGTAAATCTACAATTATCAGGTAAACATACAATTAATGTAGACTACAATCATCATCGTAATCTACAACCATCGTTCTACAAACGTTAACAATATAATGTAAATTAAATCAAATGCAAAACTATAACCATGATATATCATGTATACTCAATAGTATATGATGATTACTGAGAATTGGAATCGTAAAGTCAAGATAGAATGATAACGTGACACCACCATACTGGGTCCTGATGCTACATTCAAGTGGTGAAACTCATGGTTGTTTCATCCTTGTTTCAGAACCACAGGGCAGGCATTTCACAACAAAACACCGGGAAACGTCGGTGAATCGTGCAATTTCTACACAGAACTCACGAGAAGTCCCAGTTTCCGGTGGTGTAACCTCTGTATAATCTGTCTCTGAGTGAGAAGAATTGGTCTCTGTATGGAGTGTAGTATCTTTGCAATTGCACTTGCGACGTCTTGAAATGCTCTGGCGCCACCGGCTCACTACTCTGGCCCCTCGTGACCCCCGTCAAAAGGAAATCACGGTTCATCATTCTCTCATCCCATTCGTCCAAGTCGAATCTGTCTTTCTTCCAACCGTTGTCCCAGTATCTGATGAACCCGACACCGTGGCCTGCAAGTCCGAAGAATGCAGTCATGATCGCATATGGCAACAACCCTTCAAATGGAACTGGCATTTTGTCTATTTCTCGTGGTTTAGTTCGCTCAAGCTAACGGTGGGTTTAAATTACGTGAAAAATTTCTGCCGTGGTGATTGGCGAACGAGAAAAAACTAGTCACATGATCAGTCATGTGCTCATAAATAATATGCAGGCACAGTAATTTCCACCCAACTGAGTAGAAGCAGCACCGCCGGCTGGCGTAAGAGGCACCCTATGCGGTGTGGTTGGTTCCAAACGTTTAGCTACCGCACCATTTTGTTCTCGCCCACTCTGTGCAATTTAAGCTCATTTTTTCTCCAAATTCAATCAAGCTCATCTCCCCACACCGTGTGAACAAACCTATCCATACGAACAGGGACCCTGGCCTGGCCAAGCGACCACGGGTGCTGGAGCATCTGCCGCGGGCTGGGACGTTCATCTGGGTTCTTCTTAAGACAGTACGATATGAATTGCTTGAACGACTCACTCCACAAAATGCCCTCTTCTGGAATATCCACTAGTTTAAGTTCACATTCCAAGATTAACTGTAGGAGCTCAATGGGCCCCAACGACCCCAAATTATCGCAGTCGTAGGGAAACCGCCCCGTAGCCACCTCTAGTAGCGTCAACCCCAACGACCATATATCGGAAGACATGGTGTAAGGTTTACCCATGATTCGTTCTGGGGCCATGTAGTACTGGGTCCCAACAAACGTCGTAGCCAACGAGTTGACAACTTCCCCCGAAACACCAAAGTCACAGAGCTTGATGTTTCCCGACCTGTCAAAGAGGATGTTGGACGGCTTGATGTCGCGATGGATGATCTTCTGCTGGTGCAAGTAGTCCAAGCCTTTCAACACCGACTCCGAAATCTTGCCTAGCACTTTTTCTTTGATACGATTGGTGGGGTCTATTTCGATCACTCGCTTGTAAATAGCGTCTAGCGACTGTCCTGCCATGTACTCCATGGCTATTCCGATCATGGACTGCGATGTCACTACAAAGGTGCCGTAGTACTGAACAATATAGTCGGAATCGCATAGTCGATTGTACTGAAGCTCCCGGAGGATCTGTTTTTCGATATCAGGATTGGGATCGGAGTTGATGAGCTTCAACGCAAACACTTTGGAATTACTTCCCGCAAGCTTACATTTCGACACTGACCCCCCATTGCCTTCTCCTAGCTTCTGGAGCTCGATAATCTTGCCATTGTTGCCGACATAGGTCCAGTCATTCGGGGTCAAAAGCTGGATCATCTTGTTGGTGACGTCCTCGTCATAATTGTAGTCGCGTTCGTCGACAGCTGGTGCGGTTGGTGCCACCGGCGATGTGGTACTGGGAGTATAACTGTAACTACCATTGATTTTCAGAAAGTCAATTGGCGGTGGTTTCCGCTTCAACTTGGGATTCTTGGTAGATACCCCCATCCCTGGCGGTAGATTCACCAGAGATGGCGTGGTGGTCTCGGATTTGGCCCCATAATCGGTGGTGCTAAACGATACTGGTGATGGAATAGATAAACTAGGCAACCTGTTTTCACCATTATCTCGCTTGGTGGGGGGAATATTAAACCCCGGCCTGGTTGTGTTTGCCATGCTTCAGCACTGGATGGGGACTGTAACAGAAATTGTGTGAAATATTGGCCTCTTTGCGTACTCCTGATGAACCTCACTTACTGGTGGTAAATTTGTATACTGGGGATTTGGTACTGCCGTACAGTACGAAAATTTCAAAATTTCACCAATGTCTATTTTACTACTTATGCTATACACCACGCCAACGGCAAGTCGAACGACGCGGGATGACGTTCATGTTGGTGCTGCTGTCAGTTTTGTGCCGCAGACGCAGAATTGTTTCTCCTAATTTGTAGTGTGCTTCAACAACCCAACGTATAGAAGGCTACTTAAACACAGGGCTTAGTGGGTTGGGACGATTTGGAGATTTGCGCCAAATGGGCTCAGAATTTCTCAAGATCGTCACATTACTTGTGGCACGACTTTAGTACGATGCTGACGTGGTTTGGTGCTATTTGCTTGTGTCGTTGTGTTGTGGTGTTGCTCAAGTCTCTTGGCTGTTGAGTGAAGGAATGCACATGGCGAATACCGTTGTGAACCGCACCTCTGGCTATGATTTTTATGGAGAAATCACGTTCTCGACTTGCTGGAATCAAGTCACATTACCGCATTACTTTTTGGCTTTTCTCGCAGGCTTCTTTTTCGGCTTGACTTCCTTGATCAACTTGTCTTTTTTGGTGTCAATCTTATCTGTGTCTTGAGAATCGGGCTCGTCGTCGTCCTTGACAGTGTCATCTTCCACAACTCCTTCGTAATCCACATTCTGCTTCTTTCCGGCATTTGCAACTGAGTTACCCGTTTTGTAAATCGCAACCGGATGCGTACCTGAATTGTACTTCCTAGTAAATGACGTCTTGACCTTGGTGGGAATCTTCTTCAACATTACGTCCGATCGGTCGTTCCCAACACCAAAATCAAGAATGTAGTCCCAGTCTTCTTTGGTTAAAAAGTACTCATCCATGGTAGCAATAACTTCTTCGATACCTGCTTCGGCTTCGTTGATCAATGGTGCAGATAATTTCTTCATCAATAATGGCATGTATTCTAATCTCAACTCCGTCTTGCTGGTGGAGGTTCTCAATCTTGTATGATACTGCAACTCTTGCAACAACCTTTGATATTTCATTGCTTTACTATTTTGTCCTAACCATCCAGCAAAATTAATCCGTCCTTGCAAGTTCCCAGCAACTTCCAGTGATGGTTTTACTGAGGACATAACCGCATGGAAAGGCAATAAGCTCCATTGCTGTTCACTAGAACGGATCAACGAGTTAATTCTGTCTGATTGCGAAATATCATCTGCAGCTTGGGCAACTCTTTCTAAATGGTTTTTCGCGCTAGACGAATTACTAGGTCTAGTATTTAAGTAGTTTTCTTGGATCATTAATGGCGTAAAATCAATATCATTGAAGTACAAATCAATCTTGTCATTCAAGGAATGGTTTGATGATGGCAAGTAGATTTGTCCATTCAATAATTTTCCAGTAATATCAAATGGTTTCAATATAGTTTGTTTTTTCCATGACTTGGAAACTTCTCGGGCTTGATCTGTACCAATGAACTTTTGTGTCTTTGATACCGCAGACAACAAGTTAATCATTTGTCTAATATCATTACCGGTTGCTTGTACCAATTGACCAATAATGGATGGATCAAGTTTAATCTTTTCTCTGTGGGCTATCATCATTAATCTCGATCTCACTTCTGTTTCTGACGGCCTTCTAAATGCCAAATCATACGTCACTCGGTCAAATGTTCTCATTTTTGGTAACGATTTATCATTACAAATTAAAATCATTGGCATCTGAGTAATCTTACAAAACGCACTCAATGCACCGGCACCTCCATGATCACCACTGGACATCCCGTCAACTTCGTCCATAATCAATACGAATTTCTGTTTGTTCTCGTCTGAACTAGCCTTGTTAAAAAAACCCACCACAGACGTGTTGTTCAATACAGATTTAATATTCGCATTCAATAACGACTTGGATCTCACATCAGATGCATTTTTTTCTAACACATCAAACCCCAAGCTCTTGGCTACAATATGAGCAGCACTAGTTTTACCAATACCAGGTGGTCCACTAATCAAACACGCCCTGAAAACACCACTACCATCAGACCCAGGATTCTTGAACCCAAGCTTAGCGTTATGGAACCAGTTGGCTAGCCAATTATGAAGTTTCGCTATCTGTCCTTTATTACCACATAACTGACTTTCACTGGTTGGTGCATACTTCACTGTCCACAATTTCTCATCATTACTGATAACTCTAGGCTGCTCTGGAGGTAATCTATTGGGGTCACTTTGCGAGGCTTGTGCTTCTTGAGCTTGAGATTGTGCCTTTTCCAAAACTTTCTTCTCTCTTTCTTCATCTTCTTTCTCTTGTCTCTCAATATCTTCAAGTAATTTGCGCTCTTCTTCTTCACGCTTTAATTTAGCCTTATGTGCGGCTTCTCCATCACCACCTTCAGCAGGCATACTTTGCAATAATTGTATGAATCCATCCTCGTTGATAGCTTTAATCTTCAATTGTTTGATTTTCTTCACTTTTGAAGGCCCAGCTTCGTCCCCAAGTACTACTAAACTGGTCTTACCAGAAATAGACTTGGTAACTTTAGCACCATACCTTTTGGCAAGATTTTCAGAGGCATCACGATCTAACCGTGGTAAAACCCCAGTAAACACGATTGTTAACCCAGATAAACAATTTGGTTGTGCTTCGGGAATATCTACAGGTTCACCAGATCCTCCAGTATCAGATTTCTTATTTTGAAAAAAGTTGAATTTCTTCGAATCGTCCACTTCAGGCAATTCGGCATCTGGTATATTCTTAAGGATATCGTCAGCGGTAACTCCGCTAGGAGATTCTTGCTTTGCTGTTGCTTTAGCTTTAGTTGTCTTTTTAGGTGACTTTTTTCCCTTAACTGGAGACTTTGGCTGGGCAATTTCTGGTTTTTTTGTTACTTTCTTGGGCAGCTCGGCTTTTTTAGAACTCAGCACTCTTTTCAGTTTCGGTGGAGGTGCTATTTCTGTAATTTCATCAACGGAATCATCGTCAAAATCATCATCGAAATCCATCTCTTCAACATCAAAATCTTCGTCAGCTGCAGATGATTTGGTGACTTTCTTCAGTGGAGATTGTGGTAACACTTTTCTTCGTTTTATTGGCTGTCTTTCGTCGTAATTCTCGTCGTCATCGTCTACAGAAATGACTTCCTGTTTTGGCTTAGGTTTCGATTTAGGTGCCAGGCCCTGAAAATTGTTAGTAAAATCAACCAATTCGATCAATTGGATCGGTACATACTGGGTTCTTGAAGAAATCTCTGACATCAACCATCGTTTGGTTCTTGAGGACTTCTACACCAACTCAAACGCGTAGCAAGGATTTCAAAAATTACTGAGGATGAAAAATTGTGTGCAATATTTTCGACCTACGCCGTCGCGGTACATTCTTACTCACCGAACTACGTTAGTGAGCAGATAGGGCCAGAATCGTGGTACAACCTGGGCCCATGGTGGTAGTAACAACACTTAAAACCTCTACAACTGTCACGAAATACGTTAATGCAATTAACATCTACCGACGTAGATGGCGACTACTATACACTGAAATGGTTCTGATTAGGTTTGGTGGTGGGATTTTTACTTTTTTGTTGATTCCTTTTCTAGGAAGTCAGTCCATAAATTAACAAAACTTTGTCTGCTAGCGTCGCCTCCGTTAGCGATTTGTGAGTGGCTCAAACCAGCAGCAATTCGTTTCTCTTCGTTCCATTCTAATAATGCTGATATTAATTGTAATGCTTCGAATTTCTTCGAGTCCCCTCTAGGGAACTGTAAAAATTGAATTATGACGTTGGAGATGAGTTCTTTGTCGATGGTGTTGTTTCCTTCTCCCGTGTGTTGCTTCAACATAGTCAACGACTTGGTTAAATGCTCGTTCAAAATAATCGCTTCATGACGCAATTTTCCAATTAAGAGTTGCTTGGTATTGACTTCTTCTTTCAACTCGTCTATTTGTTTAATCTGCTCACTCACATCAGCAAGCTTGGCTAATGTTGTTTCGAGTTCTTGCTGTGTATTTATATTCTTTTCCGTAAGTGCAATGATTTTCTCATCTTGAGAATTGAACAAATCTTCTAGTTCTTTCTTTGAGTTGGCAAACTTGTCTTGCTCAGATTTCAATTGTGACTTTAACTCGTCATTGGCCCTGACTACGTCGTTATTTTCCTGTTTTTGCGACTCCAAAAGATCCTGCAATTCGTTAATTCTAAGCTGAAGATCTTTAGCTTGGATCGAACTCTCTTGATTCTCAATAGATGCTTGTTGTAGTTGAGACTTTAATTCCAGGATTTTCTTCAGTAATGTAGTATTTTTGTTTTCCAAATTGTATTTATCATCCTGTAACTCATCAATTGTCAGTTGAAATTGACGCCTTTGTGTTGAGCTTGACGAGGATAACTTCTCACATTCCGCATTCAACAATTCGTTTTTTTCAGTCAATTCCGCTACTGTTTTCTCTAAACTCTCAAAATTGGCACCACTAGTCGCTTTCAATTGCTTGTTTTCTGCCACTAATGTTTCGTTTTCCTCAGTCAACGCTTCCAATGCAGATTTCGTCTCAGTAAGCTCTTTTTCAGACTCTTTCATTTTGGAAAATAACGATTTCATCCCCGATAACCGACTCAATAAGTTGTCGTATGCGGTCTGAATTTCATCACGTTGTTTTTCTGTTTCTTCGAGTTTTTTGCTGATGTCATCGTTACTTGATTTTTCACTTGTTTTGTTTAATTCTGGTTTTTGTTTGGTATCTTCTTCCGGTAATTGTGATTCAGTAGGAGAATCCGACTTTACTGCAGTTTCGCTACTTGGTTGTGGGTCGTCGATTTCGGTTTTATCATTTGCAACATTATTTGACTCAGAAACTGTTTCTGTAGTGGTACTTTCTTCACTGTCTTCCTCATGGTTCAAGTCTCCATTAACAGCACTGTCGTGCTTCACATCTTCTATTTCTGGTTTTGCTTCTGCTCCTTGACTCTGGTTATTTGTATTAGTCGGCTTGTTCTTACCGATTTTCTTCTTATTCTTCGCCATGCTGGTGATGTGTGTTTTCTTTAGTTGACTTTGACAACTGGCGTCAAAAAATGGAAATGGAGATAATCACGTGACTATGTGAAGGTTGAACCGGTAGTGATTTTGGCGATGAAAACTGAGCAATTTGCTCGAAAGTGTAGTTAGGCAGTGACGGCGTGTAATTGGTGATTTGAATGTACTTGTGTTGAAAGTTTGGGTTTTTGCTGGACATCTTTAAGGTAAATCACGAGCAGATGATGTAGAGTTCCTCATATATATCCACTAGATATTGTATAGCACAGAGGACAAGGAAGTAGGGCAATAGTCTAGGCATGTAAACCAAAACATAGTGAAGAGCATAAGTCTCCTGTTGTATATAAAATCTTGCAAAGTAAAGGTTGTGTCTGGAAGCAAGACTTGACGGTCAGTTAGCTGTCAGAACTGAACGCACCAACTACCAATCCAATTGGGGTCCCACGAAAATAAACAAAAAGGAGCCATTTATGGTAGCTATATCTTTATGTCTCGTTCACGAGACATGTGTTTAGGACCACGGTCTGCCATTGATAGTGCTGGTGAATCTTATTTCTATTATGTATTCTTTCATATAGTAGTTGCTGCAAAATTCCTTTTTGGGATGAACATTGGTGGACTTGAAGAGTTCTGTTAATTAAACCAAAACCGACCAGTACAATAGAGTATCAAGGTCTCAGCTGGACGTATCGATTTGGTTCAAAGTAAACTGCTCTAAATACGGGCGTGTCTGTTGCCGGTAAAGACCGATGACGCACCATGTAGGATTGTGCATTCTTCAAAAATAAGCGAAAATATGCTGGCGCATTGGAACCGGGTGGAGCGAGACACTAGTATGAGCTGAATAAAGATTCCCAATAGTACGTCGACTTCTCTATTTTGGAATTCCACTGGCACCACCACATTTTCACCGATCACTCCCACCATATGCACGATGCGTACCACAGATCGTGCGTTTCCTGTCTCGCAACCACATCACTTGGTGCAATACGTGGTGCGATGCGTGATGTCGCCAATACGTCACTTAGTCTCAGACCATGATCCCGGTGCAGAAGTTTCTTCCGACCTGTAACTCCGCCGAATCGAAAATACTCCTATTTCTACTTTCTGCTCCCCTGACGGATATGTGTCAATTCGCCCGGAATGGGTAGGTCCGAGGGGTTTCCGGGGGTTATGCCGTGCACCTAACTGATAGATAATGAACATTAAACATCAAGAACAACGATAGCACGTCACAAATCGATCAAAAATGCCTGGTTATACTGTAAGACGACAGCTAGAAGGATTTCCAATCCGTCAGATGGTAGTGATCAGTCTTATGAGGTTTTCAGAGCCGTTAGCATTCACGTCGTTATTTCCGTATGTATATTTCATGATTAGAGATTTTAAGATTGCAAAAGAAGAAAAGGATATTGCTAGGTATTCTGGATATCTAGCGAGTTCGTTTGCGTTTTGTCAATTCCTCTTTGCAGTCAAATGGGGGAAATTGGCCGACCGCGTGGGTAGAAAGTTAGTGCTATTGGCCGGGCTAATGGGTACATCGATATCTTTGATTCTATTCGGATTCTCACAGAACTTCTATATGGCACTTGCAGCCAGAAGTTTGTCGGGATGTTTGAATGGTAATGTTGCTGTGTTGAGAACGGTGGTGGGAGAGATTGCTACTGAAAAGAGACATCAACCATTGGCATTTTCAACTCTACCACTCTTGTTCAATTTCGGTGCCGTTGTCGGTCCTATGATAGGTGGGTACTTCTCCACTCCTGAAGCCAATAATCCTTATGGTAACTCTGAGTTGGCAACTGTCACGTCGAAATTGAGTGAAAAGTTCCCCTATGCCATGTCCAATATCGTCGTGGCCATGTTTTTGTGGTTTAGTTTAATATGCGGTGCTCTCTTTTTGGAAGAAACTCACGAAGTCTTCAAGTACAGACGTGATATCGGAGTCGACTTTGGCGACTATCTCTTGCGAAAGATGGGATTCTCGTGCCCTGTTAGGCCCTGGAACCGCCGTACTGTTCTTTTAGCATCACCAACTCCGGAACCCCTATTGGAGACTGAACCGGAACCTTTGCATGCCTCCGAAAGTACACCATTATTGGTAGACGACGATACAGCGTCAATTGATTCGGAGAATTCAATTACGTCCGTAAATCCAGACAACGTCCTTGCATCGGCCGTCACCACAGCAATTATCAGAACATATTCCAAGGAAGAAGAAGAGGATATGGAAGAAGCAAATGCTGCAAAAGTTAATACACCATACAAAGTAGACTATTCCGGGGCATTCACTCCTCGGGTCATTTCTGTCATCACTGCTAATTTCATTATTTCTTTGCATTCGGTTACATATAATGAATTCTTGCCAGTGTTCCTAGCAGGTAACTTCCAGAGACAAAAGCTAGATTTCCCCTTCAGGATCGGTGGAGGATTCGGTTGGAATGTTGACTCAATTGGTACGTTGTTATCGTCTACAGGGATAATGGGGATTTTGATTATCCTAGTTATATTCCCAGTAATTGACAGTAAACTAGGCACAATAAATGGGTACCGGTTATCAGTGATGATCTTTCCTGTGGTTTACTTCTTGGTGCCATTTGCCATCTTTACCTTGCCCCAATACAATGACTACTTCCCAAAATGGTTTACACCAATCTTTTTGTACACATTGACGTCATGTAGAACATTAGCCAGTTCTACGGGTATGCCTCAGATCAACATTTTGAACCATCGGGCTGCAGCCAGACAACACCGGACGTACGTTAACAGTAGTACGATGTCATTTTTGGCACTCGCTAGATTCACTGGACCTTTGTTCTTTGGGTGGGTGATGTCATTCGGAGAAAAGTACGAGATTGGATGGTTGACATGGTGGATTATGAGTTTGTTAGCATTAGGAGGGATGATCCAGCTGTTTTGGCTTGAAGACTACGAGGACTAAATTTTATAGAGTAAAAATGACCACACATTTGACAAAATTTTAAAATTTCCACAAATAATGGTAATAAATGTGCTTAGTATTTATTGAAATAACCACGTAAATAGAAAAGGACGTACTTCAGCTGATCTCCATTAATGTATCTCCACTGTGAAAGAATGTGTTGGGGTAGCCGCTGTGTAGCAAGAACGCCAGCATAGTAACTCTTGAGTAGATAGTCGATTTTAATGGTTCAGGGACCAGAATGGAATAGTACTACAGCTGTGACAGTTTCTGGTTCCAACACGTCAGTATTTTGAAGTCCTTAGCGTGTATTTGAGTTATCTGCCCCGTTGCCCTGGGGTTTTTTGATTTGGAAAAAGTGAGATTTGCAACCAAAGTTGCAAAATCCGGACAAGGGTTACTAAATAGTTAATTTGGCCACACGAACAAACCTCCCCGACAGATCAACGCGGATCGTAATTTAGAGCAACTTTTGTTAAGCATATGGTACCTAAAAGTTAACGACAATGAAGATATTTCCAACCACAATAATATCATAAAATTTTCATCCTACATAGTCTAATACTTTTTATGTTTATTATGACATTAAATAGATATAGCTATAGATTACAACGGTTCAGAAGGTGTGAAATATCGAAATATCAACTTAACGGGAGTAAGACCAGACGTTCTTCAATAAACCGTCTTGTTGACATAATCTGTTTAAAGAGTCATCGGCTTCACCTCTACCTCTGATGTAACCACATAAAGCGTAGGTGGTGTTGGAACCTGGGATAGCTCTACCTTCTTCATCGACGTTGGCGATGGAGATTTGGACGGAAGAGTGATCTTTAGATTTGATGATTCTGTTGGTAGCAGAACATTTTCTTGGAACGTATAATTCGACCTAAAGTTGGTTAGTATGTGTACAGCTGGATCTCCAGGGGACAGCAGAATCACACTTTCAACAAGTTGATGCTAAAACCAGACTAGATTCATCTCGCTGGTTGTTCTAAATTAAACAGGACAACTATCAATTTTCTTCAATTTACTTCATATTGTGCTCCCTCGAGCTGGGAATTCTGGATTCTTGTCATGATCGGAACACCACAGAGTAATACTCATGTAGTCGGTGGGTGTGATTAACTGGAGGTTCTAGGATTTAATCGGGTTCACGAAACTACTTACTAATTGACCTTTATCGTTTTCCATTTTGGCAGTGTTATTTGATGTAAGCTAAATTTCAAAAAATCAAAATTTTGTATTATACTGAAAAGTTTTCATACTATACAATCGTGCTTGCAATCGAGGAATGCAGATAAACCGTACGGCACAGAAAGTCCTACAGGGCAAAACCCTAAATATTAATAATTGCACGTGATTAAAACCAACCACCATCTACGGCTAACCCAACGTAGCGAAGACGTAATGCCACCAGTATGGGCCCTAGAGCAACTCCTCATTGCACATGGAAATGTAAACAATTCCATTGGTGTAGGTTTTGCATCAGATAATTGATTTCATCTTTGGCTGAAAAGTTCCAGCCATGCTTATTTCCAGTGCGATTTCTCTTGTCACTGTGGACTTAAGACAGCTGCCAAAACACACACAAACACACATGAATAGACAAGATCAAGTTTCCACACAGACACCCTTCGTTCTACACTGGTAACTAGATTCTATTTTTATTTGCAGCACTATGGCCGATTATGCTATATTACTTATTTGGTACTGGTTGCAAAATTTTGGCTGCGAAAAATTACCTCAATGATAGCACTGCTACTGACTCAACGTGATGTGTTTGTGGGAAAAAGTCAAAACCTTTGATGGACTCAACCTGATACTTGTGTCCATTCTTAGTGTTTGTCAAGAACCAATCAACATCTCTAGCCTGTGAGTGAACATTGCAACTAATATATACAATTTTTGCTGGGTTGAATTCGGACAACTGATTCAAAAACACCGCATCACACCCTTTTCTTGGTGGATCTAAAATCACAGATGTTTGTGCATGTGGGGTGTCGATTTCGCCAAAAATGGCTTCGGCCTTTCCAACAATAAATTTGGCATTTTCAACGTTGTTTAACTTGGCATTTCTTTCAGCAAACTTCACCGAGTCAGCACTAACTTCAACCCCGATAACCTTTGATACTCCTTGCGAACATGTGATGGAAAATAGTCCCGAACCACAGTAAGCATCTACAAGATAATTCTCAACCCCCTCTTCTAATCCTTTGATTGTCAAATTCGACTTGACATAGTTTGTCACTGCTGGTAAGATCGAATTGTTATTTTGAAAGAACTCTCCAGCAGAAAATTCAAAGGTGAATCCATTAATGTATTCGGTAACGATTTGACGTGATTTCGTGACACATGTTTTCAATAATACATTCGATGAGTTTTCAAGCTTTACTTCTAATTTGGACACTTTTCCTGAATCATCAGTGGAACCCATTTCTGGGTCAATAGTGATACTTTCACCGGATGAAACAACCTTGGTATCCTCTCTAAGCAAGATAGTCGCTCCCTTTTTGTATTTATTAAACTCCTTTTCAAATGTAGCTCTTTCGTTTTTCATACCCTGATTAATGATTGGTGTACCAATAGAACATTCTTCAATATCGACAATGGATCCAGATCCACCATCAGTTTCTCTCCATGTGGGCTTTCCTTTTGAACCAAATCCAAGATCAGGTCTAGTCTGCAATGGCTGGTTATTTCTTTGTCTTGAGAATGGGATATTGAAATGTGGTGTTAATTTTGTTCTATAAGAGTATTGTAAAGGCGATGGCTCAGTGTTGTCAATTGTGGGTAATTTGTCTTGGATATTTTTGGCAAAGTATTTGTAGGCATTGATGATTGTGTCCCTCTTGAACAATAATTGTTGATCGTATTCTACATTTTGATATTGACATCCAGAACATTTACCGAAATAACGACAGTTGATCAAGTCATCATTTCTGGATTTGGAAGGTTGTTCGACTTTCAATAAGTCCGATTCAACATAATATGGATGGGATTTAAACACACGGATAGTCACGATATCTCCAGGTAAACCAAATGGAACTACCACTATTTGTATTTTCTTTGAAGAGTCAGGATGAGGAATAGTTGCTAATCCATCACCGTTAGATGTTAATCTGAGAATTTCAACATTCTCAACAACACGGTGATAAGTTTCTAAAAGAGCTTCATCACCATTCAAGATTTCTTTCATATCATTGGAAACATCCTGTTTGTCCAACTTCAATTCAGAACACACCTCTTCAATTTCATGTTGTAATACTCCCAATGGTGAAGTTTCATCTACTGCTTTAGCCTTGTACTTGCGTACAGCTTTTTTATTTTGCTTGACAACGTGTGCTTTTTTCACAGATACGTCATCTGATGGAGTCGATACAACATCGCTCGGTCTCTTTTTGGGATCTTCGGTCATGTTGCTGTTGTTATCTGACTGGAATGATCTTAACATCGTGAAAAATCAAAACGCGATGAGCCGGATTTCCCCAGTTACCATACTTCGGATTGCACCTACTTATCGACCGGATTGATGAATTCCGGTACAAACCTTCCAATACTCTTTGCGGTATAGATAATCACTAGCACAAAGAATTAAATAACAAAGATGATCTAAATAGCAAGAAGAAATAAAGGAATTAAGTAAATAAGAAATGGTTGTAAACACCCATATTAGCAAAACGGAATTGGAATTGGATCAATGTGACCAATTCCATAAAAGCAAACATTTTACATAAATAGCTTTTAATTAGTCACAGTATCAGAAGATTCAAATACCTCTGGATAAAGCACCATTCGTGATGAGGGTATTACTTTGATATAGTTGCAAAATGATTAGCGACCTGGTAGATATTTTTCGGGGATATTCCTACACAACCATGAAAGTGGCTTTCTTCTGGCTTGACCATTGTGCATGTAGCTTCGGTGGAGTTCCAATTCAGCAATGATGTCGTGTTCATCAAGGCCCTTATCTTTGCCATATTGAACTGCTTCGTATATCTTCTTCCTGCGCAAGAAAGTTCGCGATTCGGTTTCATTTCTCCATTTTGTACCGAATTCCAGTTCTAGGGCTTTCAATGGTGGCTTATCTTTGATTCCATACTCGTATTCTTTCCATATATCAGCGACAGTTTTCAAGCTTCGTTCTAATTTGATCATAGGAGCACTATTGTACACGTATTTTGGCTTTTCTGTAGACAATTTCGTATCACTCGGGCTATCTTGAGGTTTTTGAATACCATTTCTACTATCGGTTGGGGTATCTTGGTTTGGTTTAAACCCGGAATTCCAAACCGGTTCCTTGAAGTGATTTGATGAAACTGGCACAACTTCTGTTGATTGTACTGGATTTATAATGATGGGTACCGGTTGAATTTGTTGATTGTGTTGCTGATTTTGTTGCTGATTTTGTTGCTGATTGGGTTGCTGATTTTGTTGTTGATTTTGTTGCTGATTGGGTTGCTGATTGGGTTGCTGATTGGGTTGCTGATTTTGTTGCTGATTAGATTGTTGGCAGACTTGCCGATTTGCTTGTTGATTCGACTGCTGAGGTTTTTGATCCTTTACCGGTCGCGTATTGCCTTGATCGACGGTTCCAGAGTTTTTCTGTACATGAACGGAGTTCGCTTGTTGAAATGATGGAGTTCCGTCAATGCATCTTCTTTTTGCTTCAGGCGAAGACGCAGGAGATGGATTTGGATAAGCATTTGTGGAGCTAAAAGAGCTATAATTCGACGTACCCGCACCAGAAATAACAGTTGTTGTTGCTGAAGACGGATCACGATACATATTTGTAGACTCATTATGATTGAAATTGGGATGTGTCATTGCAGGATTTGCATTGGGATGACAAAGAGCAGTATTTCTATTACTAAACGATTGACCAGGGTCAATTGGCCTCGTATTAGACCGGAACAAGAGGTCGATATCTTTACCTAACTTCGAGATATTATGATTAAAAAGCTCTAAGACCTTGAATTGGTTGATTGGCATTGTTTGATTCGTAAGGTATGGTATGATGATGATGAGTTGCTGGTTCAATTGGTCGATATTCTGTTTTAAAGATGTGATAGAGCTCGACATGGAAGACACCTTACCAGCCAAATGATCAATTGACTGCGATTGAGTGTCAAATAGGCGGGTCAATTGCTGATACCGATGGTTTATAATGGTATACACGTCTTCTAAGGAGGCCGGTCTGTTTGAGTCGAGGGATTTGCTCCTTCTAGTGAAGCTTCCATGGACGCGGTCATCGTAGCCGTGAGGATAGATAGGATATGGAACTGGATGAGGATCGGACGGTTCTGGTGGTTCTGTTGTATTAGTTGCAGTATGATAAGTGTGGTTACTGGGATGACGGTGCCCATTGCTTGGTTCATAGTACATCCTAAGACGTTCACTCATACACCAATAAATGATAACCAATACACGGAAAAACGGGAACAAACACAAAAGTAGCGAAAAAGGTAAAATACACAAAAGTAACTCTATATAACAACAAAAAGCCCCCCAAGAAGGCGGCAACAGCAAAATGTTATAAGTAACAAATTAATAATTCTTGTTGCAAAATAATCCTGCGAAAGATGTATGAGAATTTAAACAGAGACACCAACAGTGACAAACCAAAAATCCATTGGCAGTACGAAATCTACCACAAATAACCGTAATCTACATGGGAGCCAATCAATACAATGAACTAACCGATTTCGTTGCTCTTAGCAATGAAGTTGTATTCTCATTGTGTGAAGGAGACGTTGCGATAATTAGATGAACATGTATCTTAAGATCATGCTTTGGAAGTGAAACTTAAGCGTCCCACGAGCAAAGCTCGGCAAAAATTGACTATCCCACGGAACGAATGGTGTCTCTGTAGCAGAACATAAAGCAATAGAAGTAGACGCCAACTAGACAGAATTGCTTTGTGTCGGTG
The DNA here is from genome assembly GCA_030560805.1 of Suzukiozyma palmioleophila. Lineage (NCBI taxonomy): Eukaryota > Fungi > Ascomycota > Pichiomycetes > Serinales > Debaryomycetaceae > Suzukiozyma > Suzukiozyma palmioleophila. The sequence continues at coordinate 90,441 of JAKTVY010000017.1, read as the reverse complement.
CAAAATCGGTGATATCACCAACGGCCAGTGGGGCAGGCATGGCGGGGACTTGGGGGTTAACGCAGTATAGAACAACAGCACGACGCGAAGAAGGTGGGGGTGGGGCATTTTGATTGGACGGGTGCCATGTGACCATGTGGTAACTTGCTTTCTGTGACGTTCCATGCATGAAATATACAATAGTGTAGTGTGGATGCGGAACATGAATTGTAGCTGCAGCACAGCGTGGGCTTGTTATCACGGAATACCGTTCTAATCACCCAGTCTTCCATAGCAAGTAGAGCCGTTATCTTGCTGTCACAGACATGCTGCCAATTATTTTCCACTTGCATAAGCATGCAGAAACACAGCACTTATCATTGGAAATCGTGTCTGTAAGGTGGTAACTTTATCGTTACTGCAGGGGGCGATTCTAGGGACTCAACGTCAACAAGTGGCACTATGGTCGACGGTCCTGGTATCCTAGACTATGAAATGTGAAGGTTTCTCCACTGCGTATGTTATTGGTCACCGTAATGGTTTTCTGCCGCTCCGTTGTTCTTGTTATACCCTGCTAAAACCGTGCATTTGCAACCGTGGTCCTGCACGTAAGCTACACGATTCTTCACCATATAATAACAACCCTGATGATAGAGCGATACATGCGTGTTTATAACCTTCATAAGAAGGAAATCTGCTGGATCGAGTCTGTTGTTTCTGGTAGTTTTAATCCGCCATTTCTCTAGTTTCTCCTGCCATAATTGAATTTTAACTTGTTCTACACAGATGCTCGGTTTAACTTATTTCCGGTGCACCAAAAAGGTCTCCACTGTCGTGTGCTGGTTTGCTCCAGGTTATCATAGGTGCCAGCATACAACCTTTGAATACACTGATTTATTCAGAACGGGCTACAAACTTGTCGACGTTCTATCTTGTTGCTTTATTAGCGTATGGTCGAGACTCCCTATACTTTGTAGTATACATTTGTAGTAATATCTATGCTAGCCCTGCTAACCGAGTGGCTATGGCAAATCCCCAGGTAGCAGCAGTGGGCACACCGGCATACACAATTAATCTACCAACAATTTCCACATCGTACCGAGGCCTGAATACCCCAATTGGTGGTTTTGCCGTGATGGGAACATGCTTCTGCCTTTGATAATCCAACAACTCGTAGTAGTCAATGTCGGTCTGGGGTCCCATTTGGTCTTTCTTTGAGTGATCTGTCACTCCCTTGATGAAATCTTGGATGTTGGCAATATCCTTTCCAGAGTCGATGTTTGATATACTGGTGGAACGAATGTGTCTGGTAGATCTCTCTGTAAATGCTGTAGCTTCATAGTTCCTTCTTGGTAAATTAACCCCTATGAACTTGTAAACCGGTGGTAGAATGGTGAAAATAACTGGTTTCGAAAATGCTTTCCATACCACAACCAATGCAACACCAAGAATTGCTCTCAACAACGTGTAAGCAAAGCCAAATTTGGCAAAATCGTACTGAATTGCTATACTATCCCCAATTAAGTCTGGTCCAAGTAAGTACTTTGATCTGAAAAAGAGCAAGTGGCTGATGTCAAGACCAATTATAACTCCGATGAATGCCACAGAATCATCGAAACAAGGACAATCGTCAACTGGCTCAGCGTGAATATGGACCAAGTATACGTAAAATGCAATAATCAACACAACAACTACGGGTGTGGGTAACGAATTGTCAAATACAAAGTTATCGAATTGTGCCCCGTAGCACCATCTGAACAAGAACAACCCAAATCCAATTAATGATCCCGTCATTATATCGAAAAACCCATGCATACCACAGTAAATTCTACCAAAGATCAACGAGACATAGTACACTATCATGGCTGCAACCAAGGCATAGAACGTGGTGGCACAGAACGAATCACGGAGCTCAAATATCTTCGCCAAAACAATAAAAGTCACCGCAGTAGCATTTGCTGAGTGAGAAGACGGAAACCCATACTCTTGCGTAGTGTAGCTAGACATGGTAATTCTATGCAACGGCGGTGATCTTGGACGTGGCAAACAGAGGAAATCTTTCAAATAGCCCGAAATATAAATCCCTAACCCCAAAACATGCACCAAGTCTCGAAGTAACGTCGATGCACCCAACCACGCTGGTAATGGTAACATCAACACATAGAAAGTGTGGGATGCCAAGTTAGCAGTCCAGGCAAAATAGAAGTCTAGCACGGGGTGTCTGATGGAAGCCTGGAACTTGGCCAAAACCTCGGTTTCCCACCGTATAATTGGCAAACATGCTTGTCTTAGATGGTACCTCACTGGTGATAATTTAGACTTGTAGTGATCATTGGGCTTATTACCTGCGTCTTGAACCGCACTTTTTCCGTCGTCGTGGTGGTTGACGTTGTCAACTATCGGTCCTCTGCGCACAGGACTCAGTTCTGACCTCGATACCTGACTGGACATCTTGGTTGAGGAATGACAATAAATTTTGAAAAATTTCACTTTTGATTTCGCGTCAACATTATAATTCAGAATTAGGTTTCTACAATGCCGAGGAAATCGAAAACTTTATAGACAAGCTTGTAGGTTACAGTCTCTACAAGTAGATAATAGAACAGGTAGCCTACTGGCGGTTTTTCGTCGAGTTTATCTACTGCCTGTATTGTTCATTTAGTACTATTGCACAAGGTAGGTATATGATATGGTCTCTACATGCCACATGGGCGACTGAAATAGCCTAAAAACTCCTCGGAGGTTGACAGAATCATAAGGTGCTATTTGGTTACAATATCACGCATCTTCTCTTCTTCTTCTTATCACCTCTGGTAAATGCAAACTCTTCCTCGTTGTACTTTGGTGTGGCTGGGTCCTGGTAATCGTTGCTGTTGGCGAAGTTTCCGTAGGGGTTCTTTGTGTATGTGTCTTCTTGCAATGGCTGGTCCAAAAGCACGGTAGAATCGTAACTAGTGTTCTTAAAATGGCCCTTGGATATTGAAGAGTGCTTCCGAGAATGGTGGCCCGTGGAGTCAAATGATCTTCCATTACCCAAAACCTTCGACAATCTGTGTTTTGACGTCTTCTCCAATTGCTCCTTCATCTCCATTTGTTTCTGAAACGTCATACAGGCAAAGTTAAATACGGTTTTGATATTGAACATAGTCTTAGCTGAGCACTGGATGTATCCAATGGCATTGATTTCCGTCGCTAGTTGTATAGGCAAATCCAGGTCAATGTTCAGACTCAAGTCAGCTTTAGTTCCGACCAAGATAATGGGGATTCCTGGGCAAAAATGGCTTACTTCTGGGTACCAGATATCTTTAACGTTCTGCAAAGACGTCAAATTGTCTAGCGAGAAACAGATCAACAAGACGTCGACATCGGGGTAGCTTAGAGGTCTTAGTCTATCGTATTCTTCTTGGCCAGCAGTATCCCAAAGTGCCAATTCGATGATCTTGTTGTTTGGAGTAGTAACATTAGTAACGTAATTTTCAAATACAGTAGGAACGTAGATCTCCGGAAACTTGTTCTGGGCATATGCGACCAACAAGCAAGTTTTACCACACCCACCGTCACCGACAACGACGATTTTCATGTTATAATTAGCGTTCTTACGGAACTGTTTATCGATGGGGTAGTCAGGAATGACGGGGTCGTCCTTGATAATGACTTTGGGAGGGTTTGTAGTTTGGAACATGTCGTTCTGCTGTTTCTCCATCATGGATTTGCGTTTGGCAGTATCGTAGGGATTGTAGCTTGCCATATTAGGGGTGGGTTATTAGGACAGCAGGGAATTGAAATAAAGGCGATGAGCAGTTCAAAAGGGCGATTGCAAAGGAGCAATTCTGAACGATGCTAGTAGATAACGATGACGTGAGCTAATTGACGAACTATACAAGCCAATTGCGGCACGAGTGAAGCCGATTATGATCAAGGTAGCCCAGAAATATGGCTCAGTGTAAAACGAAATGGTCGACAAGCAGCGGATTGAGATGAACGACAGTCGGAAATCGTGATGTCAGGTATGGTATACGAACAGCCCGGTGGAGTAACGTCGTTTCAGGGTCTAACTGGAACTTCTATGGCCAGTGTAGTCTTGGGAAAACTAGATCGGATGTACCTAATAAAATGTACCTAATAAAGTAGCCGTTTGTAGTCAATTCGGTGCAAAGTTTGTTATATACGTCAATGTAAACAACGCAACCTATAAAGTCCGTACAGAGAATCACCGCCTCGGGAATTATCAGTTTGATCTGGCCAGTAGTGCCGAAACGTCAACAAACAAGGTAGTACCGAGCCCAGATTCCCAACGGAACAACAGGGCCCATTTGAATTCGCACCGTAAACCGATGACAAAGAACGCTGAACCCGGCTCAGCCCTCGGTGGGGCCTGACTGTGCGTGGCGGTGCGTGGTAATGCGTGGCATTGCGTGGACGAGGGGCCGATCTCGTACCTTAACCGTAAAATCTGTAGTGTTTTCCTATGACGTAGTTGATATATATAGAAGCATGGACTTTAGTTGAGAAATTTGTAGCTACGGTGAAACTATACAGAGCAGCGAGACATGCACAACGACGGTGTTTAAAGCAGTAGATATACATCCAGTAAATTTACAAGCGATGGTGGACTTAAGCTATGAGCAAGCTACTGTGTGGTAATGATCTACCATTAGGGCTGACCAGAGCAGGACGTAGTAGAGGACACGGAAGTGGATGATGGGTGGCATCTCATCACCACGTATACAAACAAGGTCAGTAAAATGTTCAGTTCGCGGTGGTGGTGCTCGTTGCTGTTGACTCACACCCAGGAGCAACTCTCGGGGTCTCTGATTGCTGGTTGGTAGAGCTGTTTCAGTTTCCTCGGCAGTTTCCCACTATGGTTGCTGGCGGTACAGATTCTCGGCATCACCGTCCTGGAGGCAGCAGTCCGCCGCGGGGAACCGGAACGCCTCCACCCCCGCTTACACCAGCGCTACCATATGCACCGCCGCGCACCCGATAAATAAATTTTCACCTGAGAAGGCCAAACCAACGAACGAAGACATTAATGTCAAAGTCGTTGTTGGAAGCGGTGACGGTCGCAAGCACCGCGGCCAATGTGGCGCGTGGGAGCGTTGCTGCCACTGTGCGTGAACTGTGCGAGTGGTACACGTACTCTATCCTTCGCCAGGTGCTACAAACCAAAGATGACAAGATGTGGGACGAAGCGAAGTTCGCCTCAGACAGAGCAAGATCTCCTTTTGAAACAGGTTCCGTGAACCAGAAACGAAACTTTTCCACCACGGTTCGTGGTGGTGCTCATATGTCGAAAAGACAGTTTTCTACGTCTAGTGTTCGGTACAATTCAAAGCCAAGCGATGATACCACCAGTCAAAAAGCATTAATTGGCGAGAAACCACAGTTGGACCCACAAGTACGGCTCCACCAGGCCCAGGTGCCTTCGTCTAGGTTAGCGAGAATCTTTCACTACGGCCAGTTAGCTGCTGGTATGACCGTTGGTGCTGCTACCACCGGTATCAAACAAATAGCTCAAGGGAACACCTCGTCGATTTCCATGAAGTCCCTCGTGCTATCTCCAGTAAACATCGAGAGGATGGCGAAGAAGTTCTCAAAAATGAGAGGTGCTGCTCTCAAAATAGGACAAATGATGTCTTTTCAGGACGATTCAGTATTGCCTAAAGAGATTCAACAAATCCTCTTAAAAGTACAAAACTCGGCTCATTATATGCCACAACGTCAACTTCAGCAAGTCATGGATAGAGATTTGGGATTGGACTGGCGGAAACGGTTATTTGCGTCGTTTGATGATGTGCCTATTGCTGCCGCATCCATAGGGCAAGTTCACACTGCAGTTACCGAGGATTTGACACCAGTGGTGGTCAAGGTACAATATCCTGGGGTAGCGGATTCTATTGATTCTGATTTGAACAATTTATTGATGTTTTTGACTGCTAGTTCGTTATTACCAGCAGGTCTTTTTCTTGATAAAACCATAGCCAATGCTAGAACCGAATTAAAATGGGAGTGTGACTACATTAGAGAAGCCCAGAACTTGATCAGATTCCGTGAATTAATGAAAGATGATGAAGTATTTGAAGTTCCACGAGTTTTCCACCAATTGTGTGGTGAACATGTTTTGACCATGGAAAGAATGAGAGGAACGGAGATCGTTCATGGAAACTGGGACCAAGCAACCAAAGACTGGATTGCAACCAACATTATGAGATTAACGTTATTAGAGATCAAAATGAAGTTCATGCAAACTGACCCTAATTGGGCCAACTTCTTGTATAATGAATCCACCAAAAAGATAGAGTTATTGGACTTTGGAGCAGCCAGAGAGTTCCCAGACGAATTTATTGATGACTACGTCAATGTTTTACGGGCGTCAGTAAAGAAAGATCGTGAAGGAGTGGAATTCTACTCGAAAAAACTCGGCTACTTGACTGGGTTGGAATCACCAGCGATGGTCAAATGCCATGTCGATTCCGTCATGGTATTGGGAGAAGCATTCTCACCAGTCGATAATAAGGGAAAGCCATTCAAGTTCTCCCAACAGACAATCACAGACAGAGTTAGAGGAAACATTGGCGTGATGTTGAACGAAAGATTGACACCACCGCCAGAAGAAACTTACTCGTTGCATAGAAAATTATCGGGGGTATTCTTATTGTGTGCTAGATTGAATGCCACCGTTCCTTGTGAGCAGCTATTCAGAGATATCCTTGGGTTTGAAGAGGAATAGTGGCTCCGTATTATAGAGTAGCAACACTAACGACATTGTATTTAGTCCGTCGTTATAATTATGTATTTAGGTATAATAAGTAATGATCCAGAAAGTGTAGGGAAGAGGTGGAAGTAGGAAAAAATGAAAAGTGTGAGATGTAGCTGTGTGGGAGGTATAATTTTCACGCTGGTTTTGCCCAGTACTTTCCGATTACAATCCGTTAAAATTGGAGCTATTCTGACCGTAGTCTGGTTATTGTGCGACTCACGGGCATTAGCGATACATTAGCGAGAATAGCCCCTGACGCAACTAAAACCGGAAATAAACTATACTTTACTGTTGTTGATGTTCCCAGTCGACGATGTAGTGCGTTAGCGTGGTCTTAAACACACATTTTGGTGGTAATAAGCCCTCATATGTGTTGAACAACTACAAGATATTACCCTAGCGAGACCTAATAGAGTGCGGCTGGCTCTATCCCTGCCAAGTATTTCCCTAGTCCAGCACGACTCGACCTAAATTTACCACTACACCGGCCTACGGCCAAGCTTAAGAGAAGGCCTGAAATTTGCAGCCGGTAAAGATTAGATACAAATACCTGATTCTTTTGCTATTTCATGACGGAGCCCACAATCGTGGCGTCTACCGATTCTCACGGCAATGTAGACGTATCGTATAATGAATGTCAACCACTACTACCTCGGATGAAGATTTCACGACAGACGTCTGTCATCCTCCCCAGCACCGGAGAGAGAGTCCGACGTCAAGTTACTTTATCGAACTTCCACTACCATTCAGTGAACGAACCAGACGTGGTTCCTCTGCATTACACCAACTCAACCCGGTATGCACAGCTCATCTACTGGATATCGTGCTACATAATTGCTCCTTTGCGAAATGTTTACTTTAACTCGACAGTAAGAAACGTAATCAAATCGTCAATTGCCTATTTTATTGCATCATTGGCAGTGTACTGGATCAAGTTTGACGATCTCTTGGGAGAAACTGACTCAAAACATGTGGTTGCCACTGTGGCAGTGTATTTTCATCCGTCTAGAACCATTGGTTCAATGCACCAAACGGCGATGTTTGTAATACTTTGCATACTTTTTAGTTTCACCGTATCGTTTGCTTGTCGGGCCATCTCGGTATACTTGTTTGTATCTGTTTCTGACGAATTGTCGTACGCCCTAGACTTGTTTGTGAGTTCTATAGCCTTGGGAACAATTGCATTCTTCAAACAAAAAGTCAATATGGCAACTTTTAACACTGCGTGCTCCCTAGCATCGATTACAGTAGTTTCATTATTGGTCCGTGAAGGTAGTTTGAATGCGTCGCAAATTCCCATAGAAAGACTCGTGGCTACATTGCGAGTGATTCTTTGTGGAACAGCAGTATCGGTGGGTTGTTGTTATTGTATTTGGCCAGTACGGGCAGTAGACAAGTTGAGGAAATCATTGAATGATTCTTATGATATCATGTCTTCAATCTTGTCGATTTTAACCAATTGTTTCCTTGTAGGAGAGAACGTTCCTGACGAAGCATTGTTCATCGCATTGAAATCCAATGTGAACGAGCTACAACAGTACATCATCGAGACCAAATATGAACTTAGATTGAAAGGTAGGGAAACAGAATGGCTGGTACTTGATAAAATTGTATCTACTACTATTGCATTATCGATTCATTTACAAGCATTGCGTACTTCGGTGGAAATGCAATACAAATTATTGCACGATACTGCCACTTCTGATGATTCGGATGTGTCTAGTTTGGAAAGTTATCGATCAGAAATCATAAGGATCTCACAATCTGTTGAGAATATCTCCAGCTTAAATCAGTCTTTGGAACACTCACCACAAAACGCTGCACAATTATTTGATTTATTCGTAGACTATTTAACGCCATCCATCAAATCATTCATATTCACAATCAAAGGAATTCTTTCAGAGATACCGTTTGAACGGTATAGTAAAGAGTTCCCTCACAAATTTGCAAAAACAACTAACCTACAGCATTCACTTAAAATCTCAACCCAACTATTTCATTCAAAACAAGCTGAATCATTTGCCAAATTATACGACCAAGACATATTCAAGAAGTCAGCAGATTTCATTATGAAGGCTGGACAAGAAGAAGTTACGGCATGTTGTGGAAACTTTGTATCGTTATTGGGTCTTTTTGCAGATGAATTACTAGAGTTTCTTAAACTTGCAGAAACTTATGAAGACTCACGATGTGCAACACGTACTTGGAAATGGTTGAAGTTTTGGAAATCTGTGGAGAAAGGTAAAACGAAAAAGCATTCTCTCGCTAGTGAAAGTAGTACCTTTAACGCAGCATTATCTGGGTTGCAAAATCAATATCGATTCAAACCGAAGTTTAGAATTGACTCAGAAAAGACCAGCTTTTCATACAAACTCTGGAAACTGCTAAAAGTATTTAGACGAGTTGATGTTCAATTTGGTATACGAGTGGGTTTAGGGGCGTTCGTTATATCAATCTTTGCATTCATTCCCCAAACCAAACAGATATTTCTTGCATGGAGAGGAGAATGGTCAGTGACTATATTCTGTATCATGATGAATAAATCATTAGGAGGGACTACAATGACAGTTAAATGGAGATTAATAGGGACATTTCTAGGATCATTTATTGCATACTTGGTTTGGGTTATAACTGAAGCTAACGTTTTTGCGTTAGCAATAACAGGGTTTTTGATATCGTTATGGTCGTTTTACATAATCTTGTATTGGAAACAAAATAATGCGTTCGGGAGATTCATCTTGTTAACGTACAACTTAACAGCATTATATTCGTTCAGTATGTTTCAACATGACAGTGAAGATGATAACGAGGGTGGTGATGATCCTATAATAGCTGAGATTGCATTTCATCGGTTTGTTGCAGTATCTTTCGGGATATTTTGTGCGTTGGCTATGGCTTCACTCTTCTTGCCCAATAGTGCAAGGTCTAGATTGAAACGAGGATTAATTTTGTTGTGGTTAAGATTGGGTGTGGTATGGAACAGTGAGCCGTTGGCATTCAATGATGATAATTTGTTGATAGGGCTTAAAGGGTTAGAAGGGACCAACGATATGTTGAGTGAGTGTGAAACCCTCTTGAAGCAGGCACCATTGGAGTTTCGATTGAAAGGTAAGTTTCCAAAAGACACGTACAGTATGTTAATTCAATGTACTTGGAAAATAATTGATGCGTATCAGAACATGAATTTAATGATCAAGGTTGATCCGATTGTTAACGAAAACGAACGGTATGTGTTGAAGTATCTCGAAAGTGAACGGAGCGAAGTTGAGCACAGATTGTTCTTGATTTTCTACACCATTGCCAGTGCAATGAAGTTAGGAATCCCGCTACCAAATAAACCAGCTTCACCACAGCATGCGAAAGACAGGATGCTATATAAACTTAGTGAGATCCGAAGTCAAATCGCCGAGACACCGAATTTGGCCATATCAAATGAAGACTTTATCTTGTTGTACTCCTACATTCTTGTCACGTCTTCCATCACCGAACAGTTGGACAACATCAGCTACCAAATCAGGCACCTCCTTGGAGACGTATCGGAAGACATATTTCAATTAGCATAATGTAACTGTGGGATGTATAATGGACGTGCTGTAACCCGAAAAACATCAATAATGTAATAAGCATCCAAGATGGTGTATGGATCATACGCCAGAGAAGCTTCCACGAGAAACAAAGAAGAAAACGAAAAGTAAACTGAATCCTAAAACCTGATTTTTTTCTTTGTCTATTTTGTTGTTATTATCGCAGTTGCCACTTAGATTCCACGATCACGGTCCTACCACACCAGCTCATTCGTTTGGGTGCAAAATTGACCAGACTATGGTTGCAGAGTGTATATAGTTTCCAATAAATAGTTATCATGTGAGTAGTCACGTGACTGTATTTTACATTTTTTAGTGATGAAGCAAATCCAAAAAGAAGAAATTACCCATTACTAAACCAACAATGTCGATCCAATTTAACCCCGACGACAAAGTGGGACAGCAGTTGACGTACAACTTGACTAACGAATTGAAGAACCGGTTCTCCATCGACGAAGATGCCGGGGACATTGCCGAATTTATTGTGATCTTGATGGCGTCGAATCGACCACCAGCTGATATTCTTGCTGAAGTCAAATCGATCACAGACATCCCAATAGACGAAAACTTTATACAGTTAGTGAGTAATGAAGCATCTCGTTTGGTAGCAGAGGCGCAAGCAATGGCAGTTCCAGTCCAGGCTGCCCCCGTAGCACCGGCTGTAGCACCAGCACCAGCACCAGCACACACAAAACACAAAACACAACAGGTCAAGATCCCCGACGGGCCCAAGTCGTTAGCATCGAGAATTCAACCAGCTAACCGAAGTCATGGTGGTATTAGCAAAAACTCCAAATCTTCGAGAAATTACGAATCGAGAAATTTCGACTCCAGAACAAACAATGCCCATCATGTGTCGAACCAATCGAATAAAAAGTCATTTGCATTACAAAACTCCCAGAATTTGGAGAAGATGTTGAATTTGCCTGGTAATAACAGTGTCAGTAAGTTTGTTTCGAGACCTTCTAAAGGAAGATGTCCAGACTTTCCATACTGTAAAAACAAAGAGTGTGAACTTGCCCATCCTACCAAGAACTGTTTTGCTTACCCAAACTGTACGAATCCTCCAGGAACATGTAACTACTTGCACCCTGATGAGGATCAAGAATTGATTGCCAAATTGGAAAAATCGAAAAAAGAGTTCCACGAGAAGAAGCAACAAGAACTCATGGTTCAACAGGGATCGTGTAAATTTGGTGCCAATTGTACCAAGGATACTTGTCCATTTGCCCATCCTACTCCAGCAAACCCTAAGGCTACCATTACGACTCTAGACTGGTGTTCATCAGGTAAAACATGTGCTGATCCAAACTGTCAAAAATCACATCCTCCTCCGCCTACTGCCAAGCCGTTCACTACGGAAATCAAGCAAGAAATTGCATTAGAACAGTGTAAATTCGGTACTTCGTGTACAAACTACAAGTGTCCTAGAAGACATGCGACTTCTGCAGTGCCATGTCGTGCTGGTGCCGACTGTAGAAGACTCGATTGTACGTTTGCCCACCCAATTCCAGAATTGTGTCGATTTGGCGAGAAATGTACCAACAAAAACTGTCAATATCAGCATCCTGAAGGTAGATCAATTCAACCCACCACATGGTCTAAAGACGGTAACAACACGTTTGCCTCGTCCACAAGCAACGTCACCACAAACAGAGCTTTTGCCGTGCCAGAAGATCAAGTTATGGAACAGGCTGTCCAGGATTAACTTGAATAATTGTGGATGTATAATTTGGATATATTGTATTATAGTGTTTAGTTCTCAGGAATAAATTAATTACATTAAAGAAAGAGAGTTAGCGTTGTAATAGCGATATTACTATGATACAGTAGTAAAGTTTATGTAGGTGTATGACATTAGGTGATATATTTATATACGTGCACAGTTATAGTAGTTACAACATATATAGTGGTTATAATAGTTACAATAGAAATATTACAATAATCAGTATTAACTACACAGCTACGTTAATCAGTCCCAGTTAGAGTCCTTTATTACAGAAATACATTATTAACTAAATAACTTAGTATCTTCTCTTACCAGCAGCAGCTTCTTCAGCGTAGACTTCCAATGGAGATGGAGCCAATGGAGTTTCAGCCCACAAGTTAGGAGTCAAGAAAGAGTAGGTGTTACCAATAGCAACGAAAGCAGCCTTTAAGGTGTTTTCGGTGGTTCTGGTAGAACCAGAAGAAGAAGTATAGACATCTTCAACACCAGCTAATTGCATCAATTTCTTGACAGCTGGGGAAGCAACAATACCCTTACCTCTTGGAGCTGGGATCAATCTAACGGAAACGGAACCACACTTACCGGTAACCTTACATGGTAAAGAGTGTGGTTGACCTAAGTTAGAACCCCAGTAACCTCTTCTGATTGGGATGATGGATAACTTGGCAATAACGATAGCAGCTTTGATGGCAGAAGCAACTTCCTTAGCGGTCTTGATACCTAAACCAACGTGACCGTTGGAGTCACCAATAACGACGACAGCCTTCATTCTAGTTCTTTGACCAGCTCTGGTTTGTTTTTGAACAGATCTGATCTTCATGACTTCATCCTTTAATTCAGGTAATAACAAGTCAATGATTTGGTATTCCTTGACTGGCAAAGAGTGCAAGTAGATTTCTTCAATAGAAGTGATCTTACCAGCCTTCACTAATCTACCTAATTTGGTGACTGGAGTCCATCCTTTTTCTTCATCTCTTCTACCTCTTCTTGGGCCACCTCTCTTCTTGTTACCGAAGGATCTTCTTGGAGCTTGTTCAGCAGACATCTTTATCTATAGTTTGTCGGAATATTACGTGGAAAGCCGGGGAGTTGGTTTCGATCGACAAATTAATGAAGGAAACAATCGAGTTTGTTGCTGTGAAAGATTTTTCAATCGTGGGTAAACTTTTTCAGAATGCATACAACAATTTTTCAAAATTCCGTCAGGGCTGTAGCCCTGTATGCGAAGTGTCTCGTGATCCACAACCCATAGTGAAGAGATAACGATACCAGTTGTACAAACGGTGGGGGAGTCCATGATCATTTCGTTGGTCAGTACTGTCGTCTTGAAGGAGTTCTGTTGTGGACTAAATGTTAATTGCAAAAAAATTACAACTGGGTCGCCATACAATTCAAACAATGGGACACAAGTCTTGAAAACTAGACCTGAATCCAGTTAGTATCGTGGTCGGTCATATTTAAGTCCAGAATGTACATAGTTCCTTTCAACTATATAAACTCAACTATTCTGACGTGCTCTCTTGACGGCACGTTTCTATCAATACTGATACTGTTGTGGCCCTGGGAGAATTTCGCAGCCAGTTACCAAAACCCTGGCCAAACCAGTTCAACACCCCAAGTGAATGAATACAATAAAAATATCCAAAAGTCTACTTCCAGAAGGTATCTATGACAATTACAATGCTATTTCTGGCCCTACACAACAAAATCGTTGACTCAAAGGCCATGTTCGTATCGAATCTATTTCGTTGATCGACAGTCACTTGTCCACGTGATACATACTTCAGGGCAGGAAATCGACGACGTGCATATTGTCTTTTACAAATAGGGAAAGTGCGGCTATGTTTCACGTGACAGTCCAAATTTTTCACAAATTTTCAATTCACTATAATGAAAAAAGATTGAAAAATTTTCTTAAAACAAATTCATTACTATACAATTAAGTAAAGATGGCTAAATTCATTAAATCTGGTAAAGTTGGTATGTAACAACAGTCGAGGAAATAACGACCATTCGTGAAAAAACCCCAAGAATGCCCTGATTATTGACGAAGTTTGACGACGTCGACCAATCCTGGTGGGGGTGATGTTGAAATTAAGTGAACCATTACTAACGATGTAGCTATTGTTGTCAGAGGTAGATTTGCTGGTAAGAAGGTTGTCATTGTGAAACCACACGATGAAGGTACCAAATCCCATCCATTCCCTCACGCCATTGTTGTTGGTGTTGAAAGAAGCCCATTGAAAGTCACCAAGAACTTGGGTGCTAAGAAGATCGCCAAGAGAACTAAAGTCAAGCCATTTGTCAAAGTCGTCAACTACAACCATTTAATGCCAACTAGATACTCTTTAGATGTTGAATCCTTCAAGTCCGTCGTCACCACCGAATCCTTAGAAGAACCATCCCAAAGAGAAGAAGCTAAGAAAGTTGTTAAGAAAGCTTTAGAAGAAAAACATCAAGCCGGTAAGAATAAATGGTTTTTCCAAAAATTACATTTCTAAGTTTTTAACTCATGTAATTTAAAAAGGTTTTTAACTGTTTATAATTTTTGTTGTTTTTTTGCATTGGGGTTTAAATAAACAATACGTATCAACTCTATGTAGAAATTAATGTACTAATAATATTGAAGAAGATTTGTAGGTGAATTTTGGCATGATGAAATCGTGGAATGAAAAAAGAATTAAGAGAGAATGGAAAGGGACCAAAAAATTGTGAATATGTAGTTCAGTGTATGCCCCTAAACAAGGATTTTGTTAGTTCTGGGATATTTCTGTAAATTCTCTGTACTAGATTTGCAGCCAACGCTAATTTATGTGTCCCCGTCAAAACAGAATCTAAAGGTAAGAAAAGATTAATTACTGATTTAATTCAATGTGCAGCATACAATAGAACATTGGCTTCGTTCCGCTACTTACTATGTCTTATGGGGTTTTACCAGCCCGAGTTCTCAAGGTATGAGCATCGCAAACGTATTCGTACAAATGACTCAATTTAAGACCAAATCCTTTGCTTTTTTCACAAACCCCACAGTCGCAGATTTCATAGTACACTGTCATCATCGACCGTGCTAATCCTCCATTAATGGCCTGGCCCAACCTGGTTAACTTTGTTTGAATCCCATCTGATGTTGACCTGTATACAATCATTACTGAAAAATTTCCATTTCTGATTAAGACTCACAGTGAATCAAGTATACTTTGACTCGCAAAGACGGCAAATCGAAGCTTCTCAAACTATTGGTAGTAAAAGTACATTCTTTGCGATTTGAGAATCATGTCTGTAGAACAAAAAGTTGAAGGTTTGAGCCTTAATGATGGTGCAGCAAAAGAAGCTGAACAAAAGGTCACTCCATGGGAAGTTGAAGGAGCTGTTGTTGACGGAGAAGCACAAGTAATTGATTATGATAAATTGATTAAGCAATTTGGTACTAGAAAAATTGACAACGATACGTTACAAAGATTCAAAGATGTCACTGGCCATGAACCTCATCCATTCTTGAAAAGAGGTGTGTTCTTCTCAGAAAGAGATTTGACAAAGATCTTGAACTTGTACGAAGCAGGAGAACCATTCTTCCTTTACACTGGTAGAGGACCATCTTCTGACTCCATGCACTTGGGTCATATGGTGCCATTTATTTTCACCAAGTGGTTGCAAGACGTATTTGATGTTCCATTAGTTGTTGAATTGACAGATGACGAAAAGTTCTTGTTCAAGCCTAAATTAACTGTTGCCGATGTCAAGAGATTTGCTGCTGAAAACGCAAAGGATATCATTGCTGTTGGTTTCAAGCCAGACAACACGTTCATTTTCTCCGATTTGCAATACATGGGTGGGGCTTTCTATGAAAACGTCTTGAGAACTTCGAGACAAATCACCACATCTACTGCCAAAGCCGTTTTTGGATTCCAAGATTCTGACTGTATTGGTAAAATTCATTTTGCATCCATCCAAATCGCCACAGCATTCCCATCTTCGTTCCCAGACGTTTTGGGATTGCCAGATAAGACTCCATGTTTGATTCCTTGTGCCATTGATCAAGATCCATACTTCAGAGTATGTCGTGATGTTGCTGATAAATTGAAGTTTTCCAAACCAGCATTAATCCACGCCAAATTCTTCCCAGCTTTACAAGGTGCCTCTACTAAGATGTCGGCCTCCGACACCACCACCTCGATTTTCATGGGTGATACTCCAAATCAAATCAAGAAAAAGATCAACAAGTATGCATTTTCTGGAGGTAGAACTTCTGTTGAAGAACACAGAAAGTTTGGTGGTAATCCAGATGTCGATGTTGCTTACCAATATTTATCATTTTTCAATGATGACGATGAGCATTTGGAAAAGTTGGCCGAAGGATACAGAAAGGGGGAAGTTTTGTCTGGTGAAATGAAGCAAGAATGTATTCAAACCATTCAAGAATACGTTGCAGCATACCAAGAAAGAAGATCCAAGATTGACGATGAAGTTCTTGCTTCGTTCATGAACCCACACAAATTAGTATTTGGCCAAAAGGAAAGATTAGTTCCAGTTAAGCCAAAGGAGAAGAAGGAAAAGAAGTAACTGTACTGCTAGAATTGAATAGATAAATGAATGTACCATAGTGAGCAGTTGATACTGTAGTGAAAAGTATGTAGAAAACGGAATTTGATACAATAGCAAATAGGTGTATTAGGAAATAGTATACAAAAGGTTCATTATAATGCAATGTCAACAAACCTCAAGACTGGAGGACTTTGTTGACTTGTTCTGATACCCACATCAAGTTATCGAAATCGTTTGGCTGAAGCTCTTGGCCAAACCATCTAGATCCAATGGACAAAATCACCGATTTGGAAGAATACTTAATAAATAATTTAGACAATTGGGTAGCAATGATTTGGATTTTCATATTTGCGTGGTTTCCAACAAGAATAATTGGTTCAACGCCTTCGGAGTCGGTAGTTGATCCCAGTGCGTTACTAATGACTTGTTTTGACCCAATGGGCAAGTCAAATGTAGTATCGATTACGCCATTGACATGGATATTGAAAATGATCTTGTCGTCTAACTCTATTTTGTGGAACAAGAACTCAGTACCGTCGTTCTCGTGTGTCACCAGTAACGATTTGGAAAATCCCGTCGGGTCTTGATTCATGGTATAAAGAAGGTATATATTTGTATTCGCAGATGAGAAGAGACAATATAGAGGAAATAAGCTTTACCAGGTACAGACTAGGGTAAGAATTTATCAAAAGAATAAATGAAATGTCGATCAAACGACAGTGCGAAAAGAATAGATTCAGATAGTAGAGGACTGAAAAATCAAAAGAAACGCAATTTTGGTAGAAGAGTCTATTCTAAGTGCAATGCGCATAGCTGCAACGAACGGCTGCAAATGAGACTCCAAATGAACGTTGTAAAGAAAACGAGTAAATGAGCCTAAGTTGTCCTAACCGTACAGTCTATAATAGTACGCAAGTTGAAACTAAGAACGATTTGTAATGAAATATTGAGCAGACTGATTCAACGGACATTGTGGTGTATAGTTCAGTGTAGTGACGAAAATTAATGTGGTATGTCCATTGAACGATGGCTGTGCCGAGAGACGCAACTGAATTAAGTAATTTCAATCACTTATGCTCCGAAAGTGAGCAAAGGGTATTGTTTAAGCTTCATGGTTTTAGTGAATATGCTGCAATTTTCTACAACTGATTTTTCAACAAAACTTCGAACGAATACTCAAACTAATGTTAACTTTGGTAGATTGACATAAACCATAAATTGGAGCGGGACCGGTTATAAAGGTTTCAGTTGAAACCTCTGTTAACAGCTTATTTTATTAACGTATTAGTGTCCAGATAGTGGAATTAAATGTCTGATGGTATATCACCAAATTATTCATGTTTTTTGCAGCCTCTTTTTTTTAAAGTTATTTTCACTATTTCTAATTAATTTGAAAAATAATTGCGATTTTTACTTAACGTCTCATATAATCTATTTCAGTTTCCTATATTATTGGATCGATAACTGAGAACTAGCACCTTATCACACAGACCACCTCAATTTTAGAGTAACTACTATGTTAATGTGACACTCGCTTCTATCTGGTCTTTCAACAAGTACACGTAATCTACAATAAATCCATGATCAGTATAATCACTAGAACATAGTCCAACAGATGAGATCAGTTCCATGTCGTCTAAAGTTGTAACGGAATAAAGCTTTAGGTAAGTTCCCTCCAATTGCAAAATGTAAGAGACTAGCAATTGTGAAACATTCTACGGGCAAAAATTAAATATCATATTTCAACCGGTTCAAAATGAGAAAATTGACTCATTCTACGTTGTGTAATTGCACCCAACGATACAGTTTCCATTTTTTTTTCCATTTTTTTTTTTTTTTTTTAACTAAAATGCATTTATTGCTTTATCTGCTTAGAGTATATAACTAACTATATACTTATTTAGTTTGGAAGGGAAAATAAATTAAAAACCCACCATAATGTTTTGTATTCGTAATAAATTTTTATTTTTTTAAAGATCAACTCAAATACCTCCGTAAGTTGTAAAATAGCGAACCCAATTCGACACCGTTTCATCAGACAAATTAATTAACTCGTCTGATTGCGCTAGTCGTAGGCGGTATATTCTGTAACAACAATGGAGGTATTGGTTCATTTTTAAATGGTGTATATCGCTTGGTTTAAGTTGATTGTCATAATATTCCAAATCAAGTTGGTCCCATATTTTTTCTGTAATTCTGCAGACCCCAACTAAGTGGTATGTAAAATCTGGTTTGTATATTTCGTTGTGGCACAAGAGACAGCGAGCTCGGTCAAGAGTTCTGTCGGAGACAGTTTCAATCGAGGCTTGTTGTAGACTCAAATTTTGGGGAAAACGGTCAAGGTGATATAAATGCAACAATTCTGTGGACTTGGGTATTTGACAGGCTAAACGCCAAAGGTTCCCCCAGAATGCCTTTGGTTTTGTGGAGAGGGGTGGAAGAAGATGCTGTACGGGGATTACAGGTTCCGTCCTCTTTTTGATTACTTGATTGAGATGCGCAAAGGAGATGTCCTTGTCAAGGGGTTTATTCCTTGGATCACGTACAAGTTGGAGAAAGGTTGGGTCAGGGTTAGTAATCCATTCCGATATGGTTTCAGAAGAGAAAATCTGAGGCTTCTCCCGAGTAGGATGAAACGAGAGAAGATTGAACCAAGCTTCTAGGTATAACTTCTCTGATGAGAGGGCAGGATGAGAAAGGAGAACTTCTTTGAGAGGTTTCTTTTTCCCTTTACGGCGCCCTGCATCGTAGGTGGTAGTTGGAATCGTTTTAAGGGGTATAATCGACACTAAGAGGTGCCCCCAATGGACTGTAGCATAGAGTGTTGTATTACTCTCAGAATCCGTAGGGATTGAGGCGTTATCAACTATTTCATTTGCCACTAGTTGAAGTTTGGCACGAATGTTTGAATAAAACCAGTTAGTCTTGTCAAAGAAAAGATTGTAAATGATTTTGGCCCGTCTTCCTTTTAATTGGAGTTTTAAGTCAATCAAACCATAACCTCCGTGGATTGGAAGTGTAAAGAGTATTGTCTTAGTAATCCTTGGAAAGAAAGTTTTAATCATGGTGTGCATTTTGGTGATCTCCTGATCAGTCATGGGACTATGGAGATCTCGAAAGTATAATTTGGATAACAAATAAGTATTTATTCCAATCGCCTTGAGGGCGTAAGGAAGGGAACTTATTAACAGGTTGGAGATGAGGTATCGAAAATTCTGAATTTGCTTTATCCAGTCAACACCCTTGTTCTGTACACCTAGGTAGGTGATGGTCTCCGACGCATAGTGTCTGTAGGGAAATTGTAAGATGTGGTGAATTGTTGAAGTCTCGTCTTTGTTAAAATGATAAATAATCGATTTTTCACTATTAACGAGGCCGTTGGATACTTCCTGATATTGGGAAATGATTCCATTATAAGTCTTCTCCATCAACAAGCTTATCACTATCACCAAAATCACTATATCCAGGATAAAACAATTCCTCGCCACGATAGTATAGTGGTTAAGTTTTTTCTAAATGAAAAGTAACTTAGGCTAATTTCCAAAGTTCGATTTTGTGGCCCACCAAATACATACAGGACGACTTGTGTCGTATTTGGTGGAACGGTCGATCCGAAGTGAAGGGCTTCTTTGTTTATCGATCCGAAATGCACACCCTACTAACACAGAACAACAATTAAACTGTCTGACAACAATCACGAGTATTTATACGATGTCCCTACTTTCTACGTTTTTTCATCACTTCTGTTTACTCTACACAAAACCAGCAATGTAACCACCATGTGGCTGACTGTTTTGGAAGCCAAAATCCCCGTTAAACCTCTCTACACTCTAGTGTCCCAACTAGTGCTCGGCTTGTGAATCCCAATCACCTCGGCGACGCTACACAAACGGCTTTTGACATCACGTACAATGTCCGATATCACACCATAACGTCCCCTGTATGCCCGACAACGTTCCGGATATGGCCAGTAAAAGGCTTACAACGATACCTCGTTCCACCACGTCAACGTACCGGACCAGGACGTGACGAATGGCGTAACCGTTCGCAGTGACGTCGGAACCATCGCTTAGTAATCCCAATTTGACCATCATTAGTAAAATATCATCGTAAGAATTAGCCCAGTGACACGACTCATGATTCATATGGCATATTACTACAAATAGTGCAAGTAAAAACCACCGTTTGCAACATCAAGAATTCCCCAGGAATTTCATTTGTAAATTTATAGAGTAATGTCGTCACCGTTTGCGTCGACCGAAGACGCTATCACTGCGTTCAAGAACGGGGAGTTTCTTATTGTCATGGACGATGAAGGTCGTGAAAACGAAGGAGACTTGATCATCGCTGCCGAAGACATCACCCAAGAACAAATGGCATTTTTGGTGAAACATAGTTCAGGGTTTATTTGTGTGCCATTAAGCACCGAAAGAGCAGACAAATTAGATTTACCCCCAATGGTAGAAAATAATACCGACTCTCACGGTACTGCCTACACCGTCACCTGCGATGTGAAACAAGGTACCACCACCGGGATCTCTGCCCACGATAGAGCATTGACAGCAAGAGCATTGGCATCGGGAACATCCAAACCCGAGGACTTCTCCAGGCCAGGCCACATAGTTCCCTTGAGAGCAGTTCCGGGATTGTTGAAAAAAAGATTCGGCCACACCGAGGCTGCAGTTCACTTGTGCAATATCAGTGGTAAACAACCAGCAGCAGTCATTTGTGAGTTGGTCAGAGACGAAGACGGATTGATGATGAGATTGGACGACTGTGTTGCATTTTCGAAAAAGTTCAATATTAAATTGATCACTATTGAACAGTTGATAAAGCATGGATTGTAAATAATTTCCGGGGACGTAACCGGTGTTAATGACTGAATGTTTATACTTTACATACCGTAGGGTGACGAAAATCCCTGTTAACTTTTATAATGTATATCTTAAGTGAATCACTTGATTCATTCTAGAATTTATTAATGTACAAATCTATTTCAACACTAATTGTGCCTTTCTCTTACCACTAATTTCGTCCTTAACGGACTTGACGTCAACAACAACCTTGTCGAACACCCCAATAGTCCGTGGGTTTCCTTTCATATCTGTAAACGACAACTCGTACTTGTCTTCGTTATATTCTGCACTGTTGACATCTCCCGCCAAATTCTCTAACTTGATCAATCCTTCAATACCAAATTTCGGCACCAACACAACAATCCCATTATTGAAACATTTGATGACATAACCTTCGTGTTCGGTCTCGTTATTTCTCATCACTTGTCCAACGTAATATTCGATACTTGCTCTTCCCGCAAATTGGGCATTTCTATGACGTTTGTTCATGTTTTTCACAATGAATTCCATCTTGGCTTTGTCCCGATGACTCAAGTCCAAATTCTCATACCCAATGGCACCGGCTAATTGTCGATGAGCAATGACATCACAGTACCTTCTAATTGGAGATGTAAAATGTGTATAGATATCTACCGCCAACCCATAATGTCTGAACTCAGGATACCCGTATGAACCTGAAGGGAAATATTCTGCTGCCATCATACATCTAGTAGACATAATACGCAATAATGTGTTGAAATATGGGTCTTTTTCGTCAACACATCTATCTAATGAGTCTGCCAATGCTTTTGACGATTCTAAGGAAACAGATAACCCTGGCTTACGAACTCTCAACATATCATTCAACTGTTCAAAGTTTGTCGCTGGTGGTGGCGCGTGTCTTCTCAACATGGCCGTTTGTGGATAAGCATCGTATATCTTACGAGCAACTGAAATGTTAGCCAACAACATGAACTCTTCAACTAACGAATTCGTTTCCAACAACTTCTTAATTTCCACTTCATTTGGATCAGAAGTCTCACTATCCATATGCACTTTAACTTCAGGAGATGCCAAGTTCAAAGCACCAGCATCCAATCTTTGTTGCTTCAACTTCTTTGACAATTTCAACAAGATTCTCATCGAATTCGTCAACTCATCTTGTTGAGTAGGATCGTCAATTCTGTTTTGTGCTTTTTCATAAGAGAACGCTTCTCGGGATTTAATAATGGATTTCATGTAATCAACCTTGACAATATTTGCATTCTCGTCCAATTCCCATATCACAGAAAACGAGAATCTATCGACATAAGGTTTAAGTGAACATAAATTAGTTCCCAACAACATTGGCAACATATCAATTCTTTTATCAACAAGATAGACAGAAGTACTTCTTGCAGCACCTTCTTGATCCAATGCAGTGTTTGGCTTGACAAAATGAGTAACATCAGCAATATGAACACCAACTTCGTAGTTACCATTAGGTAATGGTTTGGCATGTAATGCATCATCAATATCTACACAGTTCGGTGGATCAATGGAGCAGACTAACTTGTCACGTAAATCAACTCTCTTGGCTAATTGTGGATCGTCATTGTTTTTGAGATCAGGAACTACCCAGTTGTCACCTTCTTTAGGTAAACAATCCAAAACATTTTTCGAGAAAGGTCTATATTCAACATCATGTTCCAATAAAAGTGCTTCTGTTTCAGCTTCTGCACTCTCAATTTCTCCCAATGATCTTACAAAGTGCCCATTTGGATACCGTGAAGTTGAGGGCCACGAATCGACCACAACAACAATTCTTTTTCCGAGTAAATCTTTAGCCTTTCTTGTTCTGATTCTGATTCTTGGTAAGAGTTTATCCATCAAAATAACAAAACAGTTCTTAGAAGCATTCCCAGTGTCATCAGCAGACACAGAAGTAGGATCGATTTGTCCCACGTAGTATCTCCATGATCTTCTCACAATACCAACAACTTTCGCCGTAGGTTGTAATTTATTTTCACTATCATTGGAAGTAGTAACTTTTAATGCTTCTTGTGCTAACAATACTCGCTCTTTATCAGAAACAATATTCGTCGTCTGTCCACTTACATCATCTTCACCGTCATCTCCATCGGCATTATCGTCCGCTCCAAGACTGCTCTCTTCAATAATTGTAGTAGATGGTTCCTTCCATTTATCTTTGGGCAACAACTCCACAATAACCAGGTCAGAATTGAAAGCACGATTTAAGTTTGTAGACCCAATGATTAAAAGTGGTTTCTTGAATTGTGGTACTTGAACAGTACCTTGCAAAATGTTATATGTGGAGATATTCAATATACCTTGGTATAATGTCCCATTTCTTACTCCTGCCATGATTCTTGAATTTGAATAATATTCAGGGAAAGACGTTTCTTCAACATTCTTATCAAAATTAGACCCATTACTGATTTCCACCGGAATCAAATCTCTCAAATCATCGGCATTTTTCAAATCTTCGATGTAATCTGCCAATGATCTCGCATCTATACCTTCTGCTTTGGCCTTCTGTCTATTATCGGCATCATTACAAAGGAAAATAATGTTGATTTTTTTCTGAGAATTGCTGTTGTTCAAATGTGTTGAGTACCAGCTACAAAGCTTTCTGATTGCTCTGTCGTTTCTATCATTAATCGACTCATTTTTCTCTCTGACAACATAGGTATCTTCATTATATTCGTTGTGGAAAACAACAAATCTCTTATCTTCCGACTTTACAAGACCTCTGAGTCTCTGGTAAATAGGAAATGATCGATTTTTCACTTCTTCCAACACTGTTTGTGGAACAATAACGTCAAAAAAGCAGTTCATGTTTTCCAATAAATCAATGGCATGCAAAACAATGTTTGTGTCCAACACAACATAATGGCTCAATCCAGAAACAGTCTTCGTTGGAGCTTCCGACAAGATAAATGACGGCAATTTGCCTTGGAAATCGCCCTTCAAGATTGCTTGACATGAATTACACAATTTACTATAGCATGGAATATCATCTCTTAAATAGTGCTCTCTCACCACTTTCAAAGCACCACCGTTCCGAGAACGCACAAACACCTTAGAAGTGACGCTCAACCCATTAGCGAGCCTCTTCCTTTCCGAAATCATTGTGCTGTGAATTGAGTTTCTTGTGGGTTCTTCTCATCTTAAGAATTTTTGTAAAGGCAATATCACGTGTGTTGACACGTGAACAACTCATACATTAGTGCACTCTTACTAAAATGATTTCTTCGAAGTGGTCCTGGTTGGTTGCATAGCGATGAAAAGGACAGTCTTATGGTGACATTAACGTTATTTCGCTACTGGCGTTCATTGCTATTTTAAATTTTTTTTGTGGGAGCAATTGAAAGTCAAGTAATGGAAGCGAGACTTGAACTGGAAAGTATGAAAAGCAGCAATAATTGATAGTATATGTAGCAGTAATTGATTCTACCGTGTAGTGTGAGAGCCGACTAGTGAATAATTTGTCTGTTTTCGTTAATGTAACATTAATCGTGATAATACAGTAATGCCTACAATAAAGGAATGCAACTAGAAATAGATGCTTGTCCTGAGATTCAGTGAATGATGTTTGTCGAATTGAGCAGGATTGCTAAACTAAAGCAGGCGCAGTTTCTTAAGTTTAATCTCTAACTATTTTTGCATTTCAGTTTAAAGAGGTGTAACTGACCATTCTGAATGTGAAGTCAAGAACGAGCCCAAATAGGCTGTCTACCTTTTGAGACCGCTTATTGAATAAAATCATGCATAACTGAATTGTTGAGGCAAATGTGGTTCACGACAATCAACCTACAGGGACAGACGGTCTAATTTGAGGGAGTATTACAGGTATCAGTCTTCACAAAGAGAGATCAAGCAGCCATGACCACATTAGTACTCGTGGAATACCAATTGATCATGAAGCACGGGGTTATTGATAAGCCTGGCATTTACAGGGGACAAACACCGAGGCACAACAGAAATAAATATTTTATAGGAACGTTGACAAGCAAAAACGAAAAAAATAGATACCTACTGCTGAAGCATTGTGGAGTAGTAAATCTCTATGTAACGCCTTCAGTCGCATTGATTCAAACTACGAGTCCATTGTTCTGTACCACACCTAGTATATGTAGCAAGTGTTGTTTATTATGCAAATATTAAGCCAAATCACGCATAAACAATACAAGGAACATGGAGTAACTCCCTGAAAACAAAACAGCGTCCACAATATAGTCTCGAAACAACACAAATTGTATCCGACTGCCACAAATTGATACTGCTCCGTCAGTAGCATTCTACGGATTCGAGGGTTGCATACTAAAATAGAATTATCATTTCAGGTACACGGAACGACGTTCGCTTCATGCACGGCTGTGCACTTGGCCAGGGTCAGTCAAAGTGTCGCAGTCACCACGAGTGCCTGACCAATTCTGATTGTTCGCATAATGTCATCATGCTTGATTCGGCTCACCCCGTTGTTTTAATTCGTAAACCCAAACTATCATACGTTATTTTGCATAGTTGCGCCACGGTTATTTTCAGGGTCGAGCTCGTAAATAAAATAGCACCTCGTTATGAATGCAATGTTCATGCAATATTTGTGCAATACAAGAAACATTCTTTTCTTGGTACTACAGAATACATTACCATTGGATGACCGCACATTCTATATAAATACGGCTGAAATTCTGGGGTTTGCCTTTGTCCATTGTGTTTAAGCACTAGCCTTCAAGATGAACCATTTTTTGATAACCAGTCTCATCAGAGGATGTCAATTGGTATTCACCATAATTAGTCTTGGTCTCTCGGCCAAAATCGTTGATATATATTCTGGATTTGTTGCTAATGAACCAAATCTAGTAGTAGCTACTTCGGTATTAACCCTTGTATACTTGGCGGTGATCTATATCGTTCCACGCTACTACAACCTTAGTAGTGGAACAGCAGCAACCACCGAACTCATCTTGTTTGTGTTGTGGTTGGCCTCGTTTGGATGCATGGCAAATGTTTACGGTTCGGGTTGTTATTATTACGGTAGATTCAATACTGAGTGCGGTTGTGGTAGAGCGTTAATTGCATTTACTTTGTTCCAGTGGCTATTATTCCTTGGCTCACTTGGGCTCTTGACTTGGTTCTCTGTAATTCCAGTTTCAAAACAACCGTCATTTGAGTCCGTTTTCTCCAGAAGCTATCCTTTGTCACTTGGTGCTATATTCTTGGAATACACCCCTCAAAACAAAGAACTGGATGGCAGCGTTCCCGATTTGGAAAATGAACCAAAACCAGAAAACCAGGATCCAGCTCCAGTGGATGACGCACACCCTGATAGCGCAGAACAGCCTGTACAAACCGAACCTAATAATCAGCAGCAATAATTACCCCACGTTACGCTGGTGCATTAATGAGTTCACTAAGGAAATATAATGAGGAGCAATTCTCTCCTCACTGGGTGCAATCTGTAGAAATGTAAAAACTCAATAGTTTATGAGTTTTTAGTTAATTAATATCCAAATATTTATACCAACACTACTGTAGGCATGATTTTAGCTCTACTATAATCTATCTTAATCCATTACTTCACAGTTACAAGTCAGTCTACTTCCTTGAAGTTTTTGTGTGTCACATACCACATTTGTTATTACTAAACTTAATGGAAAATATGTATTGATTCTATTTATTTTGTTTTTGGTCCATTGACATAAATCAGTTTATGACAGGTGCTAGATTTACTTTGGAGTAGCCGTTTGCAACTAGCGTAAAAATAAGCCCCGCTAAAAATGTGATATTTTTTATGGCTGCAAAAACCGTTATATATAACTAAAACATGACAAACACAAATTTTACAACATCGATGGTTGAATTTGTGCTTCAAGAGCAGTTATTAGTCAGCATCAGTTAAAACTGTCGTTTTGCATTAGCAGATGAACTCAAATACACTTTGGTATCCTTAAGCTCACTTACCCAGAGCAGAAAGCACACACACTCAGAATTTTAAATCCTTTCATCCACACTGTTTTGTACATTATCGTCCAAGTAGCTTCATGTTTATACATTTTCTATTGTGCTATATTGTTGTCGCGACTGGATGGCCGGTGCTTTCTGAAGACGAAAAATTAAATGGTAATCCTTTTGGATTACAGGACAAACCAGACAATGCCATAACAAATGTCGCAACCCAAGGAAATATCTACATATTAAGAAACGAAGAAGAAATGAAGCTAGCCAACGCCACAAAGTATATGAAAAATATTCACAATACTGTTTACTTTGAAGATTCAAAGTCGGTGATATATTATAATACATCGGAGAAATGCTGGAATCAGTACTATTTTCCCAAAAAGCATACTATCCAAACTCATCCCGAAATGATATCTATTTCAGAGTGTATGTATTGTGGTACTGTAGGGGGGTGTTCGATTAAAAACAGCTATACTCGAAGTTTGACTATTCAAGATTCCTTTAGTTTACTGGCTTTTGGCCAAATGTACACTATATTTGGTCTAGCATATTCAATTTCATCAGTACAAAAATTCGTTCTTACGGAATCTATTCAATGCGATTTCAAACAAAATCAGTTTGCTCAAATCTATATTGTACCCAGATATATTGAAGTTGAAGAAACGTCTGTCAAGCAAGTTGTTTTTAAAAAGTTTAAGGGGTTGAGCTACAAAACTAAAAATGGTCGGAGGTTTCAAAAGGTGAGGTTTTTGATTAATGAACAACCAAACCATTGGTGCTATATCAGGGACTCAAAAGAGCTGTTAAACTGCGCTGCATATCGTAGCGACGAAATTCAATTGTAGTTTGGGGTTTTTTATCGAGTGTGAAAGAATACAGGGAATTTTTAAATTGAAAATAAGTTTTGCATAAATCCGTATTTCTAGGAGATGGTAATACATTTCCTAGCTGCTGTCTTGTTATTGTGAACCTTATTATATTGACTCTACTAATTTCTGAACGATCAGAACTGTAATAACCAGAAGCTGATCCCACCAAGGAATCATAGACAGCACCATCCTATGACCGCGACGAATATATTGATTATTGTTGTGTTGAATATGCAGTAAATATTAAGTATCAATTGGCTCTGAAAATATGATAAGAGAGGATGAAGCCGTTGGAGCAGCAATGTTGGACGTTCTCACTCTCGCATAAGGAAGAGAGGCCGGGGTTCCTGGAAAAGGGGATTCAATTAAAGGTGATGGGTGTTGTATTATTTGTGAAGACAAAACCAAACTATTTGTATTCAAGCGAGTTGACGAGACCCTGGTATGAAGCATTTCTGCTATTGTGTCTTCTTTGATTTTGAAAGAAGTCAAGGGGAAAAATGATGATAGGTACCCATTGGATTTCATTAGTGGTTTGGCATCCTTATCAACCAGTGGAAAACGAGTTTTACATCCAGATACTACTTTAAGCTTCCGAAAAAATTGTCGAACCTTCCCTACTCTTCTTGAGGATTTAATTACTGATAGAATACTAGATTCTTCATCAAACGAGTATTTCGATAAACAGTCAATGTCACAATTCCCATGAAGCGTCCCCAAATCAATAGTATGGAGTTCCCCCAAGTAATTGATAGTCATGTAAGATTTGGGGCCAAATATCACCAATTGCTGGAACTGCCATGTTTAATCTGCGATGTGAAGCAGTGTCGTTTTTGGGTGCAAAATAAGTGCTTTGTGGACCCTCGGAAAAACTGTACCGGATGAATCCTCGTTTGACGAAATTCGGACTAGAATTCAATCACGTGATTAATTTTTCACCAATCAAATATTCTGTACCAAGTTTTTCAGGAAAAGGTGAAAATTTATATATACAAATTAATCAAGTGAAATAGTAGAATAAATAAGAATGGGTGCTGCTTACACTATCCTCGGTAGATCCGTTCCATCTCATCAATTAGCTCTTGCTACTTTAGGTGCTGTTGTATTTTTAGTTGCTCCTAAACCATGGGGCCCACCTGCACCAACTCACCCATCCATCAACGCTTCTTCTCCAGAAGAAGAAAAATTCGTCAAGGAATATTTGGCTAAGCACTTGGAATCTAAACACTAAGCGTTGTGCTTTTTGTGCGGTGTTTTTAGTACTCCAGAACGATTTTATATTATTGATTCTATGTCTTTAATTGCATTACTGGTTAATTTCCTTGAAGTACTCATTTATACTTTAAATACTCATTAAAATAGAACGTTATATTAGATATTTACTCAAGCACATGTAGTATTTTGACGTATATAGCCCATTAGATTAAGTTCAGTGACGTTGGACGTTTGATCGGTGAGCTATGTATAATTATAGATGAACGTAGGTCGATATTGATACCTGTTCGAAAAGTCCAAACCCATGGGAGTTCTGGAACTTTAATCGTAGATACCGTAGCTTCTACCACTTGTGCTGCTTTACCTTGTCCGTGCTTTCTCCACCAGATAACTATACCGGCGCTACCATACAAATATAATTAATCAACAGCAAGACTGAAGGAATAGAACTAGCTATCATTAAATGGATACTTGTCTGGACCAAGTGTAAATATTGCCATTAAGTAGAAATCTTACTGGATGAGACAAGTTGCACGTAGGTGTGTTCATAGTGCCGTGTTGCAATCGCTCAATTTTTTTTCAACTTCAATGTTGCTTGAACATTTAGACTTGTATTTCAAACCAAGGCTGCTTTTCCAATTTACGTACAACTAATTTGCCACAAATGAGCACTAGACACCGACATGAATATCTCAATTTGTGTTGCACTTCAAGAGACTAGAATGGCTGCGAAAACACAGATACAGTCATCTGAACCAAAGCAAACAAAAAAACTGAAAACCCTCACATTAACAGCGCCTCTATAAACACACGACGACGACCGCAACCACAGCTGCACTCTCGAGAACATTCTCTAACATTTTGCAATGTTTATCTAGTCTGATAATGACGCACTATGTGCCGGAACACAATCAGGTCCGGGTAAAGCTCATCAGACTTTTCCTGATGAGATGAGATGAAGAAATTACTTTCTTGAGATAGATAAGAACACAGCAACATGTCGGCGATTTACAAGGCATTACAGTCAAAGTCTAGTAAGGAGACAAGTGAAAAGACCAAGCACATCAACAGACAAAGATTGTTGGTTATTTCATCTAGAGGTGTAACATACAGACATCGTCACCTTATCCAAGACTTATTACAATTATTACCACATGCGAGAAAAGAGCCTAAATTCGATAGCAAGAAGAACTTGTACCAATTGAACGAGGTTGCTGAGTTGTACAACTGTAATAATATCTTCTTTTTCGAAGCCAGAAAACACCAAGATTTGTATCTTTGGATCTCCAAACCACCTAACGGACCAACGTTAAAGTTCCACATTCAAAACTTACACACTCTCGATGAGTTGAATTTTACGGGGAACTGCTTGAAGGGATCCAGACCAATTTTAAGTTTCGACAAATCGTTTTTGAGTTCTGACCACAACAAGTTATTGAAAGAGTTATTCACCCACTGTTTCGGGGTTCCACCAAATGCAAGAAAATCCAAACCATTCATCGATCATGTCATGACATTTTCCATTGTTGACGGAAAAGTGTGGGTGAGAAACTACCAAATCAACGAAACATTACAAACCAAAGAAAGTGACGCATCCGACGTCAACGTCGACGAATTGAACTTGGTCGAGATCGGACCAAGATTCGTCATGACATTGATCACTATTTTAGAAGGGTCGTTCGGAGGACCAAAGATTTACGAAAACAAAGAGTACGTCTCGCCAAACTTTGTCAGAGCCCAGGCCAAACAACAGGCTGCTGAGCAAGCCAGAGCCAGAGCAGAAGCTTCTAAAGATAGAAAGTTAAAGAAGAGAGCCCAAGTTTTGGCTAAGGACCCATTGTCTAACGATGCGTTATTTAAGGATTAACCATTTTGTACACTAATACATTGCATTACCGGACCCGTGCCACAAATCCAGTAGAACGTAGACCGACACTCACTGCCACAAGCAGAACACAACAACGCACAACACCGTGAGACAGTGAACAAAGCACGCAAGACGTAGGCTAATTTTAGCACGGTGCATGTACCTAACAGGATGCAGACAGATACAGATACGTTATTCCACCACCCCAGAGTTGCACCACCTTGCACCGGAAGAAACCAAATGAGACCAGTTGATACCCTGACCAAAGTATCGTCACTCGTAGCCCCTTAACAAAATTCACTAACGAAGCTCCTTTAGCTTTTCTTAGCTCCCATGGCCTCTTGGCATAGTATCATTGTACCTTGTTCATGCGCAGGCCCCATTGCTGGAGTGTATCACCAAGGTATGCTGAAACTGTAAAGGCTTGGCCTAATTAAGGCTGTGTCGTGGTAGCCCCATGGAGGTTCCGCGGGGGACCCGACCTAAACAGTGCGACATCTGCCAGAAGCTGCCTTGACGTCAGGGCACTTTTGCAGTACCGCGTAGTAAATCAACCTGGTTTCACAATTACCAATTAGTGCAACTCTTCTTTCTTTCTGTAATTTGACACTCTCTACAGTTCTGCGGTCTGGGATACGATTTCCTTGATGTCATCGTCTCGACCCTATTATAACTACCGCGAGGACCGCGATAATGTCCCGCCAAACACCGCTACGAAGCTTCCCTACCCTCACCGTTCCACATCATCAGCATCATCAGCTTCCAATTTTGATTTTAATGAAGGCAACCCTCAGCTATACTCCACGCTAGATCACCCAAATTCAGCAGCAAGGGGCCCGTTCCAGCGTCAGACTGAAAATTCCAACAATTACCCAGCAGATCATAATGTTTCATATGCGTCTTCGGACTCAAACTTGTTGAAAAACTCGTACCCACTACAGTCGCTAAATCCGTTTAAGGACGACGAAGATGACCAGTTTGTATTTTCCCACCAAAAGAACCACCAGACACCTTTTGAAACCGAGTACCGTGGCCCCAACTCGCTCCCCACATCAAACTGGCCCACTGATTCCCAAATTGATCCCAGTAATGATTATTCTAACAACTTTGACAGCTTTGTAAATTCTGTGCGTGGAGGCGATTTTGTGGACCTGGAAGATGGCAAGCCCCTACCAAGAGCACCCACAAGTTTTAAGGAAAACCAGCTACCATCCAGTCTGACAGACGAAGAAATTAAACTCAAGAAAAATGAAAGGAACCGAATAAAGAACTTGAGAAGACTTCCAAAATATCACTGGACAAAATGGCCGTACTTTACAATAATAGTGACAACTATTCAAATTGCAGTTTTCATTGCAGAATTGGCAAAAATGTCCATATTAACTGGAAGTGCGTTCCAGACTAAACCATACTTCAATCCCATGTTAGGACCATCAACGTATTTATTGATCAATATGGGGGCGAGATATGTTCCTTGCATGCACGTTGTTGATGGAATAACCACCGACACAACCATCCAATTTCCTTGTCCGAACTCGACTACAACAGATACCAACGTATGTAGCCTTTCAGAACTTTGTGGATTATCGACAATAAAACTAGTCGATAACGAATGGCTACCCAATCAATGGTACAGAATTTTCATTCCAATGTTTCTTCATGCTGGTTTCCTCCACATCATCTTTAACTTGTTATTGCAAGTTGTTATGGGGACTGCGGTAGAAAGACATATTGGCATTCTCAAGTACGCAATCATATATATTGCCTGTGGTATCGCAGGATTTTTGTTAGGAGCAAACTATACTCCAGCAGGGATTGCATCAACTGGGGCCTCGGGAGCATTATTTGGCATCCTTGCAGTTAACATGATTATGTTTATATACTGCGGAAGAAAGAACTCGAACATATATGGAACTAAGCAGTATGGATGGTTCATTGTAATCATGATCGCAGAAATTATTGTTTCGTTGGTGCTCGGGTTACTACCAGGAATGGACAACTTTTCACATATCGGAGGATTTGCCATGGGGATTATATTGGCAGTATTGCTTTTACCAGATCCTTGGCTTGTTTATGAAGACGGAATTATCACGTACCAGGCCAAAGTTTCAACCATCCAACAGTTCAAAAACAACTGGAATCCGATGTATAATTATCAGGATAAAATTCGAACCAGGTGGATGGTATGGATCTGCTGTCGAGTTATAGCACTTGCACTCGCCGTTGTTTATTTTGCTGTATTAGCAAAGAACTTTTTTGCGGACGGCAACGATGAGACTACCTCGTGCAAGTGGTGCAAATATATCAACTGTCTCCCTGTCAATGGGTGGTGTGAACAAGGGGATCTTACTGTATCGACAACGACTAATACGGGTGCAACATCTAGTTCGACACCACAAGCTGCCACAACTCAACAAGGAGTCAGCGAACCAACATCTATAGAGAATGGGAACTTGAAAGAAATCAATATCAAGAGACGAGATTTTGAATTGTTCCATAATTCCCATACCCAAACAGACCACACTGTTACTATAGCTTCAAACACATTACACCATCAACAAACCATTGGTGCTGGGTTTTATTTAGTCATGGGGTTTTTAATATTTGCATTCATTCGGAGAAAGACCAAAACACATTCTTAAGTTATGATACCACAAATTTTTGCATTACATTTTTATAGACGAATTAAACGTTGGTCTTTTTTTACATAGATCAATACATATTGGGACGTTACCATTTCATGTAATGAAAGATGTATCGAGCTAATAGGTTAATCGAATTTTGCAGCCGTTGTCGTACGACATTGG
This sequence comes from Suzukiozyma palmioleophila, assembly GCA_030560805.1. Lineage (NCBI taxonomy): Eukaryota > Fungi > Ascomycota > Pichiomycetes > Serinales > Debaryomycetaceae > Suzukiozyma > Suzukiozyma palmioleophila. The sequence continues at coordinate 56,290 of JAKTVY010000017.1, read as the reverse complement.
TCGCACGACATTTTAGAAAGAATTTTTGGTGCGACATTACGCTTGAATTTTCAATAAAATTTTCAATATAACGACACTAGATCTAAACAACAATGTTGGGCAGAGCTAGGTTATTACACAGAGTTAGCATACGGAGCTTCAGTAACACTACTCCAAGAACTTTTTTAGGAGATTTTTTTGGTAAAAAAGAAGTAAAGAAACAGCAAGAAATTATCAAAAAGCAAGATGACTTCGAAATCGATCCAGAAGCTCAAATCACCATCTTGAACAAAGAAAACTCACCAGATTACATCCCATTTGATCCAGAAACCGATATGCCCGACTTTAAAGTCAACCAATGGAAGTTCCAATCTGTCTCCAAACAAGACATTGAATCGACATACGCAAACAACAATAAATTGTCACAATATTTGAATGAAACATACCAAGAGTTAACCAATACACCAATTGACGAACAAAAATATGGCGAAATTAATTTGCATGATTTGAAATTCAGGTTTGACTTTGCCAAGTTATTGCAACAAAAGTTGGGATTTGACATAAATGATTACTTGTTGTCTAAATCCCACACTATTGAAGACTTATACCAGGGGTTGAATTCTGTAGTAACGACAAGATGGGTGAACGAAAGAAACCCAAATGGTATTGTTTTAAGATCTGAAGATTTCACTGCACCAAATGTCTACTTGAATGAAGAATTATCCCAGGAAGAACAAGACAAAAAATTACACGAGCTTGCGGACCAAGCTCGGGCTTCTGAATAATAGTGCCATGTATTCATTTCAGAACCGCACCTTGTATATACAGCCCATAGTACACATCATAATTCTAGCTAGCAATTTGTAGTTGGAGATACATCAATTCAGTCTCTTTGATTGACAGAATGAAACGGTGGAGGCTGAGGCAACTCATCTAAAATTGACTTGATCACCAGCAAGTTATCAGCGTTTGGTTTCAATCCCAAGGCTAAATTATTTTCCACCTCGATGGTTTTAGTGTAGCTCCATTTCAAGATAATGATCATTAAATCAAAAAAGTTGAAATCTGGCCAGAGACTGTTGACAAATTCAATGGTGCAGTTAGTTCCAACTTGCCAAAGCATGAAATCAGACAACCGGTATTGACCGCTTGTTCTGATAAATATATCGAGGTCAGGCGAGTCTTCACCCATATACATATTGTTCTTGATAGTTTCAACATCAATGTGGTCAATTTCCTGGTTCACTTTCTTTTGTACAACTGTGGTGATTGCATGGGTCATATCATCACGGGAAGTATACGGAAAACACACATTCAAAACTCTATTTCCCGTGACATTACAGGTCTTTGCCTCGACTTCATCCAAATCACGCAAAATATCCCGTGGGATGTATGATTTATTGCCAATAATTCTAATTTTTACCTGGTTGAACTTGGCAAACAGATGATCGGACTTCGTCAAGTATTGTAGTTTATCCCTTAGCAACCCAAATAGAGTGTCCACCTCTTGTTTTGAACGATTAAAATTCTCTATTGAAAACGCATATATAGTAACATGTTCTACTCCGAGCCGGTAACAAATATCCAAGATGTTGAGCAAAGTCTCGGCTCCAGCAGAATGGCCGGCTTCTAATGCCACGTTCTGTAATTTTGCATATCTTCTGTTGCCATCCATCACGAAAGCTATGTGTTTCGGAATGGGCCCAGTGGAAACAACCGCTATAGCCCAGTCTTGCAAAATGCCGTAGAAATACGCCATTAGTGGAAACCCACAGATCAATCTGAAAATGCCACGAATGCTAAACGCGTCGGTATACGAACTCATATTGTATTCTTTACTATATCTTTCTATAAATGTTGATAAAGAAAGTGAGAATTAATTTTTGCAGCAATTTTGGGTGCGAAATATTTACCTCTTAAGGGCGAGTTTCTGCAACTACTTTTTTTTAGCACCAAATATGAAAGTCTAAAGTGTTGCAATCCAGCATAACGTTGAGTAGAATCGTAAATCGTAGTTGTTGGAACGTGTCAATATTGAATTTATTGAATTTATGAAACCTTTAGGTTTTGTATAGTGGAGCTAGAAGGAGATGTCTTTTCTGAAGATACGATAGTCGGAGATTGCACACTTAACGACCCATCTGACCAAAATGTTATTGAAAGTATTTTGACCGAATGGATATTTCCGTAATTCATTCTAGGGAATTGGTACGGATAATGGTCAAAGGGAGTTGAAGACCGTGGTTTCAAGGTGGGAAACCGCGATGTAAAGATCAAGACTGGATGATACTGGTTTGTGGTGCATGGGACGGTGCAACTGCTGTACTGATATCAGAAGAGTGGTGGGAATCGACAATAGTCTGGCTCATGACAATTAGCAAGACAAAATGGGAATACGATAAAACCACTATTTGGTATCAGAATTCTGTCGAGATACACAGTACCGTTACTTATGGGAACCCACGCCCTACGTTAGTGGAAATTGTACACATTTCCTTGCGTTAATTGTGTTTAACAGACAAGTTGACAATACAAGATCCTCCACACGATACCCAGTGTTACCTTCATGGTCATCGAGGACTTCATATCGTTCCTTTTGAACTTGCTCATAACTTGATGGTTTTCACAATCTTTTTCACTTCCTTCTTGGACGATTCAGTATTTCTTGCTGAGTCGATTTTGTTCAAGTAGCTCATGTAAACAACGACTTCAGCGATCAAGACCAAAAGCCCAAAAAAGAGACAAAGAAGAACTCGCCAGCTTGGAGCCAATTTCCAAGAAGTCTCGGTCCAATACCAGATGGCATATACAACACTTCCTACACTAATTATAATATTAAAGATGGTCGTCAAATGAGATTTTGCTTCTTTAGTCTGTTGGTGAATTGACACTTTTGTATCATTATTGTCGTACAAAGTTGAAAACGCCAGCGACGAGTTGAGCAATTTCTGGTACTCCAATTCCTTCTGCTTCAATCTCAATTGCTCCATTGATTTGATAAACTCTGGCGTCTTTGGAACAGTGCTCACGGGATGCTCACGAGGCACAATGGTACATAATCTCATCAACTCCATAAGAGATTTGGTAGGATGATGTTCATTGTAGAATTTGACAAGATCACGGTGAGTAACAGTAGACTTCACTGGGACATTGTACTTTTCAAATATCGTTCTGAGTTCGGACGACACTGCAAATACCGTCATGACCCACAGAACCAAAGAATTGGTGTTATTCTCAGCAGGGTTTAACTATGGTTTATCGGTGTGGAGGTATGTACAGTAGCAATACGGCAGAGAATGTGGATGGTTATAACAACGCAAAGAGAAATGGAAAAATGGTCGAATACTGTCAAGTATATGTCAGTTTATACGTACGAGCACGATATACTTACACGGAAGCACCAATGGAGTAGAGATTGCACTGAAGTGATAGTTAGCAGGGTGAGAAGGGATGTTGCACACTGCATATATAATTTGGTAGCACAGGTCAAAGTACAAGCTTAGAACAGAAGCGAAACAGGAGACCGGGATAGTATGGGCCAACTATAGACCAGAGAGAAGATAATTCGTGAATTCCTTCGAGATCAGGGTAGAAGTTGTGGTTGAAACACAATTGGTGTCTGAGCTCTTGGTGAGGTACCGTTAACTGGTGGAAATACAATTATCGATTGGACTGAAATACAGAGTCAGAGGATAATTCAAAGCACTGATAGACACATAATACAGAATCAGTACGCAAACTAGCTGGAAGGTAAGGCCGTGGTGTTTGTAGTTTCGTGTACATTTTACCAGTGATGATGTATGGTAGCACCGGCATTTGACTACAAGGAATCAAAAAATTGATCTGTGTGGATTTAGAGCAAGTATACGACGGAGTAAGAATACGATACTGTTCTATTGCTCTTTACCAAATTCGCTCCTAGAATGAATTTCCCAATACTTAAGAAGGTCGAAGCAAATTGGTACAGCACTAACTTCCCTCAGCGAGTCGTACTACGGTGGTAACTGCCTCGGCATCTACCTGCACACTGCCCAAGTATAGATAAACAAATTTCCTACAAATCAAAACAAACCCATCAATGTATTCCCGTGGTGCTGAGTCGGTTTCCGAGTCGAGGAAGCGGCAATCTAAACGTGACGATGCCATTAGAAAGCGGATTGAGAATGATTTGTCAAAAAAAAAGAAAAGTGGAAGTTTGACTTCTAGACACAACAAGCCTGTTCCTGGTACGGTATTGGCGTTGAAGCCATCTGATCCCATTATTTGCAAGTCTGGTCTCACAGGATATGAGGTGGCACAATTAATGTCAGCCAAGAGAGAGAATTGTATCCTAGTTATCAACGATATTGGCGAATTAGTTGGGATTTTCACGGCTAAAGATTTGGCATTTAGAATCGTGGGATCGGGCCTAAACGCAGCTCAGATTACGGTGGACCAAATCATGACCCCGTCGCCACTCTGTGCACAATCATCTTCTCCGGCCTCACAAGCATTAGATTTGATGGTGGAAAAAGGGTTTAGACACTTGCCTGTTTTAGATGACGAAAATCACATTGTAGGGGTGTTAGATATCACAAAGTGTTACGCACAACAAATGGAAAAATTGGAAAGAATGCATTCATCATCAAAGAAGTTGTATGAAGCACTCAATTCTGTGCATTCAGAAATTGGCCATGACCAACACCCATCTCATATTTTCCAGTATTTTGAAGACTTGAAAAGCAAAATGAACAGTCCTACATTGCAGTCTGTTTTGAGTGATCGCACCACCCCAGTTTACATTTCGGAGAAATCGACAGTTTATGAAGCTACTGTGTTGATGAAACAAAACAAGACTACTGCGGTTTTGGTCAAGGATAGTGATGATGAAGTTAAGGGGATTTTCACTTCCAAAGATGTAGTTTTGAGAGTCATTGCTGCTGGTCTCGACCCAAAAAAGTGTTCGATTATAAGAGTTATGACCCCCCACCCCGATGTAGCCAACTTGACCTTGCCTATTCAAGATGCATTAAGACAAATGTTTGATGGTCACTATTTGAATTTGCCTGTTGTTGGCCAAGACAATGACATTGTTGGTATAGTCGATGTGTTGAAGTTGACTTATGCTACATTGAATCAAATTAAACAGGTCAAAACATCAGAATCTTCCACGGATGTCACAAATGTAAATTCTCATGAAATAGAAGAGGGACCAGCATGGAACAAGTTCTGGACCGGGTTACAAGAAGATTCTGATTCAATGCATTCTGACTCATTCACCGGTAGCACTCCCGATATCACACCATCGGAATTCCAAGCATTCAATATCGATATCAAACCATCAGATTCTGTGTCACACGTAGATGTCAAACCATCAAACTCCAAGTTTTTGAAGACTGCCGAATCATTGTTCACATTCAAATTCCAATCGCCTGCAATTGAAGGAAGAGTCCACAGAATTAGTTTGAATCCAAGTGATGGGGTTGAGAAGTTAAGACAGTTAGTAGATTCTAAATTAGTCCCCAAAGACTTTGAAAAATTGAAAACTGGAGATTGCACTCAAGACGAAACCTACGCCATCAGTTATGTCGACGATGAAGGTGATATTGTATCGATTACATCGGATCATGACTTGGTGGAATGCGTGCAAATTACCCGTAAGTTAGGTTTCGATAAAGCCGATTTGTACCTTCACAATCCACACGAGCCTGCTCCTATTGAAAGAATCAGGACCACCAAGAAATCGAAAGAACTTATTCCTGGAATCGCAAATGAAATCCTTATACCAGGGGCAATTGCGGTGTTAGCATCTGCTGCCGTAATTGGGTTTGTCATGAGAAAGTAACCAACATAAACAAGAGAATATTTAGAGATTAATTAATACCATATTTAGATTACACGAACATTATTAGAGCAGATGTTGTCTGATTGAATTCAGAGGTGGCCCCTAATAGTATAATAAAGTACGATTAACTAAAAAGATTAAAAAGATAGTAAATAAAGCTACAGCTTGTGGAGACTATGGTTTTGTCACCAAAATTCACAAGTCGTACATACATCTGGTAAACAAACGAATAATCTCAAACACTACCACATTTAACGTATTCCCACTAAAGTCCATTGGAACCAGATTCAATTTAATTGGCATCCCCAGAGAAACTATTGGCTCAATGCTGATGTGGAGACACCAGATTACTACGACAACGCGGTAGCGCTCGGCGCGGTTTCGCTTAAATTAGCGATAGGTTCCGGAGCCGCGGCCGCGGTCAACTCCGCCGTTGACTCTTTCTACCACATTTCAGTTCAATCAGATTTCTTTCAAGAAGTGGACGAATAGACACAAAATGACTGCGATTGTTGGAGGTTTGGCATGCCAGAGGGACTCGTTTTTGAGAACATTAAACACAAAAGTTGTTTCCAGCGTGAAATATGTGCCAAAAGAGGCAAAATCAAAGCCTAAACAAACTCAATACGCTATCGAATTATCGGACACCGTATTGTTCCCTGAAGGTGGTGGTCAGCCATTCGATAAAGGAAGCATGGTGCTACCAGGAAACAAGGTTATCGAAGTAGAGTCGGTCTTGAGAGATCAATTAACTGCTCTCCATATCACCAATGAACCTATAGAACCAGGCACCGAAATCACCGTCAACGTCGACTGGGAAAGACGGCTCGACTTGATGCAACAGCACACCGGCCAGCATTTGTTATCAGCAGTACTTGATACATACGATTTGGAGACTTTAAGCTGGTCTATGAACGAGATGATCAACTATATAGAACTTCCAAAGCAAGTAGACCAGGCCATAGTAGACGAGGTCAACGAAAAAGTCAACCAATACATCATGAAAGCTATTCCCATCGAAGTTTTGACTCCTGATGAAAAGCACAACCACTCAGCCAACGTTCCTGAGGACTACGATGTATCCAAGGGAATCATCAGAGTGGTGAAGATTGGTGACTTGGACGAGAACCCATGCTGTGGAACTCATCTTCAGAACACGCTGCAAATACAGGCGATTTCTTTGTTGCATCAGACAAATGTTCGTGGGGGCCACTCTCGGTTGCATTTCATTTGTGGGTCCAGAGTATATAAATACCTTCGTAAGCAGCACGATGTGTTGAAGCAACTTGGAAGTGAATTATCGAGTCCAATGGAAGATTTGGTGGAAAAGGCAGAACAATTGAATGCCAATTACAAGAAGGCACAGTCTAGAGAGTCGAATTTATTGAAAGAATTGGCCAATATTGAAGCCAAAAGAATCTTCACCAATTTCACCACCGAGAACAAAATGGTAGACTTTGCGTATAAATCAGAAAACAATGCCCAGTATTTGACCTTATTACAGAAAGAGTTGCTTACATTGATTAATTCTACCAAAGATAGTGGGGTTAACTTGAACGACAAGCAAACAGTGGTATTTTTGTGTGGTGACTATGTTTCCGGAAACGGAGGAATGGTGAAAGTTCTCGGTCCGCAAGCTGACTCTATACAGCCAGAGTTGAAACAAAGAATTTCCAACTTGAAAGGTGGTGGTAAGGGCTCGAGTTTCCAGGGAAAGATCACCAAGTTTGAAAAAGGGGAAGTTGAATCAACCTTGATGTACTTGGAATCGCTCCGCGAATAAGCTTGTGGTAGTGGTGTAATATCACAGTTTTCCAGTGGTAAATTCTTCTGAATTGCTCTGTATAAACAAACTCGTTATACAGCATGAATTATACACCCATAGACTACGCGGTTTTGTAAATTTAAACATTTATTAATCTTCAACTAATTGTAGGCAAGTTCATCACACAATCAGCTAAGATTTGAAGAAACAACTAAAAATAAAACACATATTCAGACATAACCTTATTATTTTCTTGCTTAAAGTAAACTGTACAAGATCAATTTCCAATTCAGTATGCCTTTTCAAAGAGATTAACCACATTCATTGATGTATCGGTTACTTCAAGTAATTTGGGATCTTGTCCATGATCCCAAGATTTCAAGCTGATATCCAAGAGACTTCCAAGTTTGAGTAATGTGTACTTGTAACAAATGTCAACATTACCGTTTGGATGAATCCTAATTTCTTCGATTGAATTGCTTTGAATTGCGTCCTTCAACTTTACCCGATAACTTGGAAGAGGTGCAGGGCAAGAAATATTTGACGCATCATTGTGGTCGTCTGGATTCTCTTCTTCCATTGAAATAGCTCCGTCTTTGGTGTAGGTCATAATTACCCCGTGTCCTGGATTTGGTAATTGTAACCATTTGTTTAGTTCGCAATTTACCTACTGTGGGTGTTTACCTAAAAAGCCGCCAAAAGTTTCTCAAAAGCTGATTTTCAACTTGAAAATAGCAATGACGAACGAAGTATAGTATTTAGATGTCATTTAGTGGAGTTGTAAAGAGAATGACGAGAAATCTTTAATTCAGAGTGGGAAAAGCGGAAACCCCTTATCTTTTAAGTTTATTGCCGTGCTGAACCCAAGTGTGGCCGTTGCCAGATATGGAAGTGCTGCACCACAGATAAGGAAAATAAATCCGATCCTGCTGGACCCTTTCTGCTGAATAATCATAATCGACCCTGCTCAATCAGACTCCGCTTATTAGTATATATAGACAGCAGCCTAGCTCTACGTGAAATGGTATAATACAAATAATACACATATGCTTTAATTCAATATGGTGCAATTACCCAAATTTCTATTTTTGCAACCATTTGCATGTTCATTTGCAGCCATTGTTATACTGCATAGCGCTTCTTACACACCAAGCTTGTTTTCTTCTTTACGTTCCACTAGTATCTCATGGTGCTACAGTCAAATATACAGATAAAGGTGAAGTCAATGTATGGTCCAGAAGATGGCAATGTTGAAAGCAACGTGGGGCCCTTAGCGATATGAAGGTCGGGAAAAATATCAGTACTTAAAAATGAATGTTGCAACAATTTACGCCGGTTCAAACTGAAAGGGAACAGGACGTTCCAACTTTTGTATACGTCACCAGACCTCTCATTTATGCTATACTATAGTGCGGTAGAAACCTAACAAAAGTCGTATTGGAACTTTGCGTCGGTAAATGTGTCTCTTCGAAGTTCCAGCAGAACTAAAAGGGCACACTTAGAAGTAAGAAAATGCTCTTAAATGTTAATGCTAGGATCCAAGGAATGGTGTACATGTAGACGACGATTCATTGAAAATTGAACTGATAGCCCCCAAAAATAAAAGCATATTGTACAACGTTCGTAATAGCACGAATTTTGCAGCCAACTGGCCGAGGGAATAACATGCGGACCATTGTATTTATCTTGGTGTGTTGGATTCGTGGCTAGTGTCAGTAACACACACACAATTTGCTGCTTCAGAAGAAGTGTCAAGGGGATACGTAAACAAAGTCAACTAGTCGTGAATCCAGAATGCTTGGTTACGAAACTGACGAGAATCGAATTTTGCAAGAAATTTAACAGAACTGTGTGCTGACACAACGGACAAGAGGCTAAACCATAGACTTTCTTGTGATAGTATACTCCAGCTTGTTTCAGGAGCTAGATTTGGTGAACTATAAGCATGTCGTTAGGTCAAACAAATATTGAAAATGACAGTTTAGTTATTCTAGTTGAAAAACTGAGAGAAAACTAGAAAACCAAAAACGCTTGATATACTGGGTGAAATTTGAGAATATGGATCCCAATCTGCGAGACAGAGCTGGTTAACACACTTTAGTACATTACTAAAGTGATTCAAGAAGTTTATTGTAAAAGGAAACTATTAGAATTGAGGATATCCCTCCTGACTGATGAAATTACAAATGAATAGAAAAATTACTGGTGAATGTTTGACTAAAAGAATGGAGATAAAGCAGCTACATCTCGTATCCAATAGGTTCAAGACAGTCAAAACAAAATGCAACAGTAAATTCATTACAAAACGTATGTGCAATTCAATGATACGCTTACTGAGCAAGTACTCTGAAATGATGATTAATAGCGAGTGGCAGAAAGCTTTAAAATCAAGGAAATCCATATACTTACTCTGTTGAACAAAGAAGTTTAGATGTTATATTCGACTTTTCGGAAATGTGTCCTGCCAACATATTGTTAAAGAATTTATCCAACAAATGGCTGTATATCCAAATTCACTAACGCTTGAAAATTGTGTTCCAGATAAAGGCTTGTACACCAATATACATACTTAGATTGCCTTACTGACCAATAGATATGCAATATATATGAACCTTGGATTATTTGAAGTAATTTTGATACATCAAGCTACCAATAAGTCGTTTTGGTAGTTGTATTATAGATATTCTTTATGTCTTTAACGCCGTTTCAATATATCAAAACATACTTGCTTCAAGGTAATAGCTACTTTTCATACACTAATCTACTTGAAAAGTTTACTATATTATATACAATATATACATGAATAAAAGCCAAGGTATCAACGTTTGACCCAAGTTGGTGACTTTCTGGCCTTGACCTTACCAGGTTTCTTTCTTTCGACAACTCTGGAATCTCTGGTCATCAACCCTGCTTTGTATAATCTAGGTTTCAATAAAGGATTGTGAATAATTAATGCCTTAGCAATACCGTACATGATAGCTTCAGCTTGACTGGAAATACCACCACCACTAACTGTAGCAAAGATGTTGTATTTACCTTCTTGGGCAACTACTTGGAAAGGATAAGCAATCCGTTTACGATGAGTAAGATCGGGGAAATACTCCACTAACGACTTTCCGTTAATCATCGACTCACCATCACCTTTGGTTAAGGAGATGTTAGCTACAGATGTCTTTCTCTTACCCACAGCATTAGCTCTACCAAATTCATCCAAGGTCTTTAATGTCTTAGTTTGCTTGGTCAAGATGGACGATTTACTTTGGAATTTTTTCAAAACTTGCTTGACTTCTTCTGGCATCAATTGGAGATCAATCGTTCTCAATCTGTGCAATAATGATGTTAACTCTTTGTAGTGGATATCCTTCAATCTGGTTCCAGATTGACACATTTCTCTGTAAGTTTCGATGGAAATAAACTTGCTGTTACGTAATTCTTCATTATCGACAACTCTGGTAGGCAAGTTGATGTACTTTCTGATGATGGCATTCAATTGGTTGATGTTGTCTTCATGGATGGGGTTCCCACCGAAGAATGTTTTCAAGCTGGGAACAATACGTAATCTTTCTTGTTCGTACTGTTGAATTGCTTCATTGGTCACCAGAGGCTTGATATCTATTCTGAATCGACTCTTGTTGATTCTTTCTTTTAAACTGGCAGGAATTAATGGTCTTCCTGTTTCGTCAACTCTGATGTCTTCAATATTGCCGCTTTGCAACCGGATTTTTCCGCATGTGAAGCTTCTGCTAAACACCCTCAACCCTGTCACGTTGGTTATTTGCCTCAACGACATCTTTGCTGCTTTCCACCAACTGTTGTAACCGGTTTTGTTCCTTTCGATATACTGAAAATTTTACTCAAAAAGTTGCATACAGGTTGAATCGCACAAAAAATCTAGACTTCCTAATATGGTAGTCAACACTACAAATTGGTAATCTTACGTAATATAAAAGTGAAAATTAAGCGTTGCATGGCATCGTAAATACACAATGCAAAGTTACCTACTTTGCGGTTATATAGATCGTTGATATAATTATCTTAAGTCATGATATATCTTTGTTGTTGGGATTACCTCTGGTTGTGGTTGTTTCGAAACTGACTGTTCATTCTTCTAATCTGCTAGTAGATTAGGCAAGTTTGAACTAATTTTCTCAGTAGACGAGTTGGTGCTAGAAACTGATGGTGAATTAAGAAGATCCTTGATAGCGTTGGTATGAGGAAGTGGATGTTGTGCTGGTGGTTGTGCTTTTGCTGGCAGTTCAGAGTTTAATAAACTCATGATTGAAGATCTCATTGGAGCATTTGGAGCATTTGCATCCAGATGTGGAAGTACAGGTATTGGTTTATCTCCTGGAGCCTCTTGTGGAACTGGATTTGGTACTGGCAACACTACATAGTTCTCTGTCGCTGGAACTTTATTGGGAGATTGACTCAACAACGAGTTGATATTGACTTTGGCCGGAGCATGTTGGAATGTTCCAATGGGAATATTTGATTGAAGTCCACTAGTTGGTGGAGATGGAGCTTCGCCTTCAGTATCATCGGTCTTTAAGACAGCAGCAAACTTAGCTTTCAACCTGTTATCTGCTTCAGCAGCTATTCTATTCCAATCATTCTTATCCGCATTACGTTGGAAATAATTCCTCACCATAGTAGCAGATTTTGTCGCCAATTCATCGGCAATTGTCGTCCACTTCGTTCCATATTTGTACAATAACTCAGGGAATAAGTTCGCTTCAGTTATACTCCAGTAGCTAGAAATAGTTTTCCGTTTTTCCTTGGAGTCACTATCAGCATTGTCTGACATAACTGCTTGGTTCATTTCATCACTTTCTGAAACCGTCTTTTCTTCCATTTCAGCATTTGGTTCAGATACTACAGCATCAATTGATTCATTTTCAATGGTCCCGTTGTTCACTTCCCTCTTCTTCTTTGGTTTCTTCTTGACTTGTCCATTTTCATCGCCCTTGAATTCTGGTGCTGCAGCCCGTTTTCTACGACCAGTGTCTGTAAATAGCTGTTCAGCTGGAATTTCAGATTCCATTATCGGTAATGAAACAGCAGAGTAACTGTCTTGAGTAATCTCATAAAAATCAGACGGAGTGTTTTCACTTATTGGAGTGGAAACTGGTGTTTGAGTTTGTGATGGGTTCCGTGATCTGCTTTGCTTTCCACGACCACGCTTCTTCGAAGCTTTCTTCTTGAATTGAGCAAGCAATTGTTTATAATTTACAGCTTTTTTGGTTACATAGTAATGTATCACACAATCAGATGCAGTTCGCAAACCTCCCATGTGGCTTGCAATAGAACCGAACTGTTTGGGATACAAACAAAACCCTTCGCAGAAAAGCTCATGTTCCTGAAGTGAAAAGTTATCAAAGAAATCGGACTTTACTCTTTCAGCCCAACTCTTTCTGTCTCGCACAATATTATTGGAATTCATGAACTTAACATAATCTCTTTCCACTGGATCTAAAATCATATCTGGAATGGGTGCTGCTAATCGCTCGGCACGTACAAGCGGATCTTCGTCCTGCTCTCGACTCAAGTTTTCCAAAATTTCTTGAAATTCAGCCTCAGTAGTAACCAAATCTCCATGTCTTCTCGATCTTCGACTTGTAAACTGTACTTCCTTATTGGGCAACTCAGATTGTTCATACGGCAGAAATTGTTGCTGTTTTCTCATGTCTGATGATTCGATTTCTCGTTTCATTTCGTCATCTGGGGGATGCAATAACTGCAACTGTTGGTCCATTTTTGTTTTTTCATCCTTCCAAACTTTATATTGATCCTGATATTTCTTCCAAAGAGTGATCTTCTTTATTGTGATTGATTTTTCTTTCTTCATTAACGAATCTTTCAAAATATTGCTCTCAACAGAAAAGTTTTGGAAATTCTTTCTCCAAAATGGAAACTCGTTGAAATCCTTGATTGGTTTTGCTAATGAATACTTCAAATAATTCCCATTATCGTGGATGGTTTTTTGTTCAAATTCTTTGACCAAATCTGCAAATCGAGTATCAATTTCGGTTTGAGGGAACTGACATCCGTCTGGATACATTATTTCAGCAGATGATAAATCAATTTTAGGTTTCATTTCGTTCTCAACTTTTGTAACCTCTGTTTGCTTTTCTGAAATGTCGTGCGTTTTTGATGGGACAGGATCAGTTTTGATAACCTTATCATCTTGTTCTCCTTCAAATCCACTCTCATTATCATCATCTTGTTTATTGTTTTCCTCGTCTCTTTCATCTTCCTCATCGTCTTCATCTGCATTGGTTTCTAGTTTTGATTGTCTAGAGAAATCCTTTTGCTTCTCGTGTAATAAATCAGAACGTATCTCTAAATCGTTGTCGTCTTCTTCGTCCTCCTCAACCTTAGAGTCTTCTTTGTCAAAACTCACGTCTGCACTGTCGATATCTCCTGCTCTAGAGTCTCCATAGGTTGATTTGTACGAACCACTGCCACTACTTGAAGGTATATTCTTTTCGGAATACCTAGAAAAATTCAGGGATGAGTATCGGTCAACTGCTTTTGGATAGTAAGAAGATGATAAATTCGACTTAGGATAATAAGTATCACTGACTTTGGTACTATTGAGTAACGAACTTGAACTTCGTCTGTCCTTAGACGAATATGACCTTCCTGTTCGATTGTTTGATACTGGAACTTTATTAGGATTAGTATATGAACTCCAACTATTGTAAGATTTGTTTTGCGGTACCGAGTTGGTTAAAGAACTTCTAAACTTATTAGATGAACTCAAACGTGAGTCTCCTCCACTGCCAGACAAACTGGATTTTCGCCATTGATTTGAGCCATAGTAATTCGAATCACTACTTCGATAGGTATTAGGGAAATAGGATTGAGAAGAATACGACCCTGAACTAGATGAATTCAGTGAGGACGGTCCATATCCGTTATTTCGAATTCTGACATTCGGACCACCACCATAGTTCCGTGATTGTGATATGGATGAACTGGGTATGTCTTGGTTGCTACCTGAGCTATTGTTGGCAACACTGCCGGAAAACGATGATGCATTCGAAGTAAAATCTCTTCTGTTTGTGGGGGTTGATAGTTGAATTGAATTGGAGAAATAGTTCTTCCGTCGTGGTTTTCCGTAATCAGTATGTCGAGACGAAGGTGGTCCTCTTGAATTGGAGGAAGTCATAGTATTCTATTAGCAAATATAGCCTTTAACAAATTATATAATAATACACCCAACCAATAATAAACAAGAAAAAAAATTAATAATACAATAAGTTTCTTGGATGCAACCTGTCAAAACAACCAGATTGTACTACGTACGCAACGATGGACCGTAATATCGCTGCTAAAACTTTGTTTCTAGCCTGGCGTAAAAAACACTGTAGTATTTAATTATGGTAGAGTTTTTTTACTTTCAAATTTTACCTAGTAAAATACAGGAAAGTATAGTAAACTAATGCTGATGAATTAATTAAGTAATATACAGTTGAATTCTTATTAATGACGGTGCTTGACGAACTGCGACGGTTCTGTCGTAGTCGTGATTTTGTTTGGTGCTTTACTTGTCAGAATTGGTCAAGTTTTGGCCAACTTCATTGAGATCATATCACCAATCTATCTATCTATGGGGAACTGAACGTTTGCAATATAAGTATATGCAAATGGTGTCTCAATATGCTTGTACATTTCAACGCATACTGATTCATTTGTGTGTGAATAATGTTCTCTAGTGTACTAACTTTTGTAACACTCCAATATCACCTACGGACTTTAACAAATCTTGGTGAGGGATATTCATAGACACCATTTTAGTGCCGACATCCATATTGGTGCACTTTGTTTTGGTCTTGGATACTGAGGTGTTGATTATTGCTAAAGATTCCAATGCACTGATGATTTCAAGAAACTCTCCACGGTTCAAAACCGAAATCAAATTGCCAGCTTTCGTCAATGTGTAATCCTTGTAGAACTCGTAGAATCCATTGATGGTCATTTGTTGTTCACATTTGTATAAGCAACATAAAACTACCTTTTGTAACAAGTTCAAGTTCGACAATCTTGTCAATGTATTGTTTCCAAACGAATTGGAGCAGATTTTGGCAACATGGCTAATCATGACTTTCTGTGTACCATCTTGTTGTGTGCTTGACAACTGTACCAATTCTATGGACTTGTAGCAAATGTCAAATGCTTTTCGTAAATCTCCTGTGATTGCACCGGCTTTTTTAGAACATAATTGAATAGCGGCTGGATGGAATAATTCTTGTGGTAACTCTTTGAGTTTTGTTTGAATAATGAGTTTGATTTGATCGCTTGTGTAGGGCATAAATGCCAATGTCTTGGGATTAATTCCATTTCTTTTCAAACGAGGTAAAAATTTATCTGTCAAATCAAGAGCATTACTAATCCCCACAAGCAACATCTTGGTGGATAAGTCTTCATTACTGACAAGGTTGAATAATTCAAACAAGACTTGTTGGTCTTTTGTAATTAGATGGTCCAACTCATCGAGAATGACAACAACATGATCAAACTTATTATCCGAGTTCTTCAAAAATTGGTGTAAATCACTACATGTTGGCTTTCTACCGTGACCACCCAACGATAATTTGCTTTGGATTTGACACAATATTTCTTGAAATATTGATGCTGGGTTATTTATAACCATGCAATTGATGTTGATGATTTTGAAAGTTTTGGATTGGACTTGTGTAGGGTTACCTTGAATATATTTGATTAACTTTGAGATTTGTGCGGTTTTACCTGAACCAGGAGGTCCAGAAACATAAAGCGATTCGCTCCTGGACGATATAATATTATTAATGAAAAAGTCAGACAAGACCTTACATTCTTCTTCCCTACCAACCAAGTAGGGCGTCAGACTAGTATTCAACGAGCCTCTCTGAAACAACTCCTTCGCCTGCGAATAGATACAATTTGTAAACAATCGTTTCACACCAGTGGTATTGCTTTGTACCAAAGCAGGAGAACGCGATTTACTTGGAGTAGATTGTGGTGTTAATAAACCGAATTGCTCTGAATCGGAAGTTGTCGAGTCAATTGACGGTTTTTTTCTTGGAGTGAAAGGGTCTTCCATTTGTCTTTTTGTTGGAGTCAATGGGTCTGTGATTTTCGTTGATATTCTTGTAGATTTTCCTCGTCTAGGAGTATTAGGAATATTTGAAATATCACGAATAGGCAACATTATGAATAGAATTGAACAAATTGTATGAATTAAAAAACAAACAACGATGAAACCACACCAATAAAAACAAACTAACTAATATTAATATGAAAAAGACAACAAGTTATAAATATTGGAGATGATCTAGGTGGATAATTTTCTGGGAGATTTTCACGTATGCGCGTAATTTAACTGAAAATGGGAGAAATAAAATTTCGCGTTTGTCAAAACTCGCGACAAGGCTAGTCAAAACTTGTCGCAAAACATGTCAGGGTACACCCCAAACACGCTCTGGGTTCACGGGTTCACGGTGGTGTTGCACTGGTATATAAATCTAAACGGGAGTCAATCGCTAAGTCGAGCTGGTCATACCACGGAAAACTTGTTCGGAGGTGAAAATTATGAGTGCTACCGATATTTACTATGACTGTGAACTAATACAGGTGCCAGTGAAATATGTAGTAACTTGCAAACACTGCAATTCAGCAAGTTGGTGCAGGGTGTACTACGTGTCATGGTAGTACTGTAGTAATCGGCAATGTGCAATTTCGAGACAACTGGCAGCTCTGCTTAGGGTTGTTTTTTGAGCTCCTGGTTTAGATCAGATAAAATCTGTAGCAACTTGTCGTTTTTGCGAACCACCATTGCCAAATCCTTGGGCAAAATGACGTTACGGCCGGCGTGGTTGGCGAAAAGCTCCAAATCCTGGCCAAAATTGACAAGTTGATTGTACACTAACTCGACCAACGAGGCAATAAACGTGGGGGTAACAACGAAATCCGTGGTACGCTCTTCAATTATCTTGGCCACCATGAAGTAGACCGTAGCCTTCAACTCCTCTGTGTCCATTTTGAAGAATAGTAGATAATGGAGTAGTTTAAAAACACTAAAAAAATGTGTGCAGAATAGATATGGGAATTATACACGATATCAGTTAGTCAAATCTCCGATGAGCAGAAACAAAACAATGTCGTATCGAAGCAGACTACAACGTAGTACGATGATGGTAGGTTGGACGCGCGCGCCACCAGTATCAGGAGAGGTTGGCGACGCAGAGTCACCACTACGTCGTGAACGCGTGTAGCAAAACGTAGCACTGATGAACAACACGTTCGGAATAGGCAGAGGCAGGTTCAGTGAGTGGGTGAGACAAGGTTCTGTAGCGGAAATATTGGTCTCCGTCACAACTGCTTGCTTCGAAGCATCGTTTGCACACCCTGCTGAATAACTACAACATTCAAGAAAACACAACTTTTCTACTACTTACGTACAACTTTTCTACTACTTAGTATAACTTTATTTACAACTTGTCTGTAACTACTTACAACTTATCTGTAACTATTACAACTTATCCATAACTCTAACTGTTTACAGCTCATGTATTAGTATAATGTGGCGACCCCGTACTACACTGGATTGACTCTTCCCAAATGTCGTGGTTATTATGTTGTGTCAAACACGTTATATGTCTAATAATAATTGCAATGCAACAGCACGATGAAATCCAATATCGCAACTACCAATACAACACAATACAGTACTCACCATACTCAACATCGTACACAATACACCCACCACCACTCTCTGGAACCTACCGCGTCTTTCTACTCCATTTCCTTGACCCAATGTACGGATCTATTGCACCCCGGAACCCCGACTGTAGTCCATTTTTTAGCGACATTGTTCTGCTACACAGCCACTGTTTGACGTGTTGTCGTACAGCTGGCTCCACATTCGACATTACCGCATTTCTCTATTCGTGGAATATCCTTGTCCACACACCCTTCATCCACCCACATTACATCATTACATCATTACATCATTGTCATTATTGTCCGACATCTCGGCCGTATACCCAATCCGGTTGGTTCTTCAGTTCAACAATATTTTCTCTACTTTTGGCTCCGGACGTGTTGTGTATCTAGCAGCGTCGCTACTTTCATATACCCCAACCTTATCTTTAGTAATCGATTCTACACCGCGAACACTTTTTTTATCATTACCACCAGTTTTCTCCCAATTCTGTCTTAGTATTTCCCATGTCGTCTAGATCCAAGATTGGTGTGTCGTATCTATTGGGAGACTCACAAAATTTCAATAACCACATTCTCCCCATCAATTCCATCGAGTTCGACGACGTCTCCAATACACTATTCACCGGGGGGCGGGATGGGTGCATCAAATTATGGAAATATGGCCAGCAGTTGGGCAATGTGGTGGACGACGAAGACGAGTTTGAGTTCAGTAGCTCAAACTCCGATGATGAAGACATCGATGTCAAAGTATTGAAACTAGAAGCATGTATCAGTTGCAACAGTCTACCTCACACCCCAGTCGTCAACAATGATTTGTCCATTGTGAATCACTACAACTTGCACTTTGATTGGATTAATGATATCAAGTTGGTCAATGGCAACCAAAACTTGGTTTCATGCTCTTCGGACCTTTCCATAAAAATAGTCAACCTTGCCACAGATCAAATTACAAGGTTCCCCAACCATCATACCGATTATATTCGTAAACTAGCATACAACCCCACTCATTCTCCTCACCAAATCGCGTCTGGTGGTTTGGATGGGAAGATTAACATTTGGGACTTGACAACGTTGAAGTCATACCATTCGATAAACAATACCACCAACCTTTCATCCACAACTTCATCCATTTACTCACTAGCCAATAATGCCAACATCATCGCTACTGGTGGACCGTCTCACACAATCAACCTTTTCGATAAAAGATCCCACGCAAACCCCTACATCACAAAATTAATCGGCCATCTGGACAATATCAAGTGTTTACTTATGAATGATAAATTCATCCTTTCAGGATCGTCAGATTGTTCCATTAAGTTGTGGGATTTACGAACTTACAAACTATACAAAAAATTCGACATTCATGATTACCCCGTTTGGTCGTTAACAAGTAATGGAGACGATTTCGCAACATTCTATTCTGGTGATAAAAGTGGACGAATCATGAAGACTGATGTATCCCAACTATCAACCTTCCGTCAAGAAAAAGTGCCTGAATTCGAATCTTTCACCGCAAGCGATATATCAAGTCTTGACGAAAAAGTTGGTGTATCAACTATCGTTGCTGATGAAGAGTCCCCAGTATTGTCGTTATGCTGCCAGGGACAGCTGATATTTTCATCTAACAGCAATTGCTTCAATCAGTACATTGTTCCAAGCACGTCACAAATAGCATCATATCAGTACCTTAGAGTTGGTATTGATCACTTGATTAACAAGGATCTCCTGGAAATCGATGAGTCAGTTATCCCAGCTACAAGTCCAAATAATCAAGATGACTTAAACTCGGACTTTTATGACTTGATATCGCATTTGTCAATGGATACTCATAATGTTGAGGTTCAGTCCACCTTCCTGTCAATTCACAATGCCAATGAAACTCCACCAACTGAAGCAAACGAAAAGTTCGACAGTGACGAAGATTTCAATACAATGTTCGTTGATCCCAATGGTGGACCTTCAAAGGAGTTTATCAATGCGTACAAAAATGACGCGGGCCATAACTTTTATAAAAATGAGGGGACCATTGATGAGACACCAGTTGAAATCTTATTAAATCCTGTCCTGCCACAAAATATCTGTTATATTCCATACAACTACAAACCACTTGCGAAGTTTAAGATTGAACCAAAAAGTATTGTTTCAAAACGTATGTTCAATGATAAGCGACAAATCATAGCATTGTATTTGAATGGAGATATAAAGATATGGGATTTGTTAACATGTCACGTAGTGAAAACATGGCCAAATGAAAATCAAGGGGTATGTCTTGACACAAAACAGCTTGAGACTAGAGCGAAGGAGATGGATAATATCTTTTTAAAATTACAAGTGAATGAAACATTGAACAACTGGTGTGACGTTGAAATTAAAGCAGGCAAGTTGTTTGTTACACTAAAGGAATCATCATTTTTAAATGTCGAAATTTATTCCGACGAACTAATCAAAAAGTACCCGATGTTGTCATTGGAACATAGTGATAATATTCACTTAAAAGCAAAGAAAGTAAAAGCAAATTATGAAGACCGGCATTACCTAGGAGCGATTGTGTTGAGCTCATTTTTCCATGAATATGCTCTTTATGAATGGCACTATGATTTACAGGTGAGGGAAGAATTGAGAAACTTGAAAAAAGGAGAAGATGATGATACATCAGTTTCATCAAGCTTGAAGAAATTCAAGTATTTCAGTAAGAATAGCTATCCGTCAACCACATCTTCCACCCGGATTTTCACGGGTAAAGATGCTGAATCTACCAAATCCACCGAAGAACATGAGGTAACTCTGATCTCAAAATCTCCATCAATGTCATCTTTAACATCATCATCTGGATCAGCAGAAGACAGCATATCGCGATTATTACAGGCTAATCGAAAGTATTATACTGAAAAATACCATTCAAATGGCCACAAGTCTGGATTGGTAGAGTCATTATTGAGAGTGGATCATATTGATCCATCAGTTCGCGAAAGTAATCCCACTGACTTTGTTCCATATTTCCCGCTCATTAATAGCAAAACAATATTGCCACAAGATCTACAAATCATGATATTTGAATATTCCCCAGACTTGGGAAATTACCGAGATGTAAGCAGTTTCCTGTTGAAGGACGTGAACGATAATACTATGATAAATGATTTAAGAACTCAGTTACCACGGTGGGTTGGCTGGCCAATTCTATACAACAGATATAGCCCCAGAGAAGCTCCCAAGATAGCCTTTCAATTGTCTGAATGCAACTATCTGGAATTGTCACCTACAAGAAAGATTGGTGGAAAATCACAAAAGAAGATCAAACGGCTTCCAACGCTAGAATCTTCGATCAAATTGACTTCTCATAATATGTTGCGTGTCAGTAGAATTCTTATATATCTCACTGAGAAGTTTGAGTCAAAAACACCTGAGATGAAGAATGGTAAACCTCCAACGGAATGGTTAGTGTTGGAATGTAAAGGTATTGAATTAACAAACGAAATGACGTTGCAGACCATCAAGACCAATATCTGGAAGAGCAGCTCTGACATTGAATTACAGTTCCGTCGTAAGTTTGACCCAATGTAATTAGGAAAAACACAACAGCACACTACAGAAAGAAATAAAATATAGACTAGACATGTATGTATCTGTAGACAAGTAGAGGGGTGATTTTGGTTACAAGTTGGTGAGACCACCGATGCAACAACTAGTCAGGGAAATTATACCTTGACCTATTGATATCTAACTTTGGCCCTAAATACGCTTTAGCTATCAATATATACAGATCATGGGTACAATGATGATTCTGAATTAGTTGTAGTCGCATTACGGAGTTGGCTGAGCAGTGTTGGTTCTCAAAGTGTTAGAAATCAGACATAAAATGCACCAAATTTTCGGATAAAAAGTTTACAGACAACGGTAATTGAATGTAACATAGAAGATTACATTATCACAAACGATGATAATGAACAGATGGGAAAGGACTATAGGTATAGGATTAGATTAGATTGAAGGGTCGGGTCTTTTTGTCAAATTCCGGGGGTTATAATACCCTCGGAAAATACCCTCGGAAATTGCCATTGTTTTTCAAGCCATCAAAAATTGAATTTTTCAGTGATGATATAAAAAAAACTTTGTGGAAAACATTGATAATACATTGAAGGAGGAAGATGCTGGAAGATTCAGACAGAGTGATCTCAAGGTTGTTCAGAACATTCAAGACCGTGAAGGAGATGGTGAGAGATAGGGGCTACTACATTACACAAGAAGAAATTGACATGACTTTAGAAGTGTTCAGAACAAAGATATGTGATTCTATGGGGGTACCACAACGAAAATTGATGTGTTTTCAAGCCAATCCAACTGCCGAAACCTTGGAAAAATTTCCAGAAACTGGGTCTTTGTGGGTTGAATTTTGCGATGAGGCCTCAGTAGGGATTAAGACCATGAGAAACTTCTGTATTCACATTTCAGAAAAGAACTTCAGCACGGGGATTTTCATTTACCAATCATCCATTACCCCATCCGCCAATAAATTGATTCCCACCGTATCACCTGCTTCGATTGAAACTTTCCAAGAAGGAGATTTAGTCGTCAACATCACCCATCACGAGTTGGTTCCTAAGCACATTAAATTGTCCAAAGAAGAAAAGAAAGAGTTATTAGAAAGATATAGATTGAAAGAGTCGCAATTACCAAGAATCCAAAGAGAAGACCCTGTGGCCAGATACTTGGGATTGAAAAGAGGTGAAGTTGTGAAAATCATCAGAAGATCGGAGACTTCTGGTAGATATGCCTCGTATAGAATTTGTTTGTAAGCAATTTGCTGGGTTACATTGAAGACATTAGTTGTAATATAGTTAATATAATAGTGAATCTATTAAGTGATTTTGTAGGATGATGGTTGGATGATAGCTGATGATAGCTTATGAATAGCTGATGATAGCTTATGAATAGCTGATGATAGCTTATGAATAGCTGATGTATAGCTCATGAATAGCTCATGAATATCTGATGATGAGCCGTATGCGTCAAATGCCAACAGTGTTACCCAAGCGTCGCAGCCAATATGCTATCTTGTACTCCGATCCACCATTTGACATTATCCAATTGCACTTGCTGAAACGGACTTACTTCAACTCCGTTTTGCCCAAGGAAGACCGGCCCGATTGTAATAATGATGGAATTGATAAATTGCGGTAAAAGAAGAAGGTCGTTTATAATTTTTCCTCCACCCTCAATCATTACTGATTTGATTTTTTCTGCCGTCATTGCTTGTAGAATTAAATGCCAGTTCGCACTGATGTTATCTGATAACGGTAATGCGATGTGCTTACCATTTTGAGCTGAAAGTATTGAAATGTCTTCTTCACAAAGTTTAACATTTTCGCCTATAATGATGTATGGTGACCGTCCGTGGCCAGATTCTACCAACGACCTTAGAGTTGATTTTGCATAGTTCCATTTTCCGTTAGGATCAATTATAATGGGGCGTGGTGACGCTGCATTGGGAATTCGGCAGTTTAGTTTAGGATCATCAGCTAGTACCGTGCCGATACCCACAAGAATGGCGTCGTGTTTGGACCGCAAGTAGTGGGTCATTGCCTTTGTTTCTTGGTGGCTGATCTTGGTCTGGACACCCTTAGCAGCAGCAATGCGTCCATCGAGAGACTGGGCCCATGTCAAGGTTACGAACGGTAACGATTCTGATGCCGTGGGCAAATAGGGGCCGAGAAACGGCGGAAGAGTTTCTGGTAGCGGAACCAATGACATGATGCAGTCACGATCTGTCGTAGCACACAAGCCGATTAAGTGTCAACCCTGGGGAAACGGTCGCTGTGGCCTCCAACTTGCTTGACGTGGTGATCATGGTAGCGCTGAGTTCATAGTAATACGATGATTGAGGATTTGGCGGTGCTACCATATATCTACTCTGGAAGACAATATGGGTGTTCGGGAGGTGTGTGGATTGCGAGCTAACAGAGCCGTGTGGTGTAGCAAGCGGTGGGTGGGCTTCAACGACACCCCAGTCTTGCCGTGCCCCTCAGTACCGCTGGACCCGTGAAGATCTTGCTCCGCACCACGTTAGCGAATTCCACATGCATATGCCGAACTAAGTAGTCGTGATGACTAGTAGTCATCGTTACACTTTCTTGGTACCCATCTGCCCGAGCATAACCAGAATAAACCACTAGTTACGTGACTGAAAACTACGATAACGCTACTTGCACCATAAACTCGTATATTTATTCATTGCGTCGTTACTACGTTAACTATTGTTATGTACACTAGCACATCACTTTGCATCTTTTTCTTGCAAGTGCTGTTTGTATCGCATGTACCTTTGTAGCTCACGGTCCTTCCAGGCAGCATACTCTGCCTCTGGGTCAAGGTCGTCGGTGTCGTCAACAATTTGTGGAGATGATTCTACTGCCGAACCGACATTGTCGAATTTCAATTTTTTATCAAATTGGTTCCTCGGGTTTTTTACTGTGCGCGATGACTTGATAAACACTGGCTTCAAGATGATCAGTTGAGAGTCTGAGTCTGAGTCTGAGTCTGAGTCCGAACCTGAGCCTGACGACGAGTCTGATGTAGATTCGTTAGTTTGAGATCCGTCGTTCAGGGGTGGGTGTGAGTCGTTCGGGTCATTTTGGGGCTTTTGTGTCTCGACCACCTCGAGACGATGATTTTGGCTCATTGATGAGCTCGCGTATCCTTCACACCAGTGGAGTCAGTAATAGACCGAGTAGTAGAGTATATGTGTAGACGTGGATGTAGCTATAGAGATGTTGTCACTGTAACTACTGCGCTGTAAACGCTCGTGCTGGTGGTGGTAACGGTTGCGGTGGAGGCAATGTTGTGAAAATTTTGTGTACGCGTTCATCATGGTATATACATGTTTTCACTATATATACATGGGAAATTTTCCACGGTATATTTCTTTACCAATATTGTTTGTTGTTACAATATCAAAGTAAACCATGTTGTCTGAACCAATCTTGTGGCCGTTGTTTGACAGGGGTGTTGCAACTTTATCAAATGGAAAGTTTATTCCTTCCCAGTTCCATTTCGTCGCTGGTGAATACCCATTGACCACTTTCCCTCCAGTTGTCGCAGCTATTGGGGTGTACTATTTGGTGATTTTTGGTGGTGACTACTTGTTCAAAAAGCTCCAAATTAAGCCGTTTGTTCTTAATGGTCTTTTCCAAATCCATAACTTAGCGTTGACCACCTTGTCGTTGACTCTTTTAGTTTTAATGTTGGAACAATTATTGCCAATCATCTGGTACCATGGGTTGTACTACGCCATCTGTAATGAAAATTCATGGACACAACCTTTGATCTGTCTTTACTACTTGAACTACTTGACCAAGTTCTGTGAATTTCTCGATACTTTGTTCTTGGTTGTTAAACAAAAGAGATTAACTTTCTTGCACACTTACCACCATGGTGCTACTGCTCTCTTGTGTTACACCCAGTTAGTCGGAAAAACCCCAATCTCGTGGGTTCCAATTACCTTGAACTTGGGTGTCCATGTTGTCATGTACTGGTACTACTTTTTAGCTGCCAGAGGTATTAGAGTCTGGTGGAAAGAATGGGTTACTAGATTCCAAATCATCCAATTTATTTTGGATTTGGGTTTTGTCTATTTCGCAACTTACCAAAAGTTGGTCCACGAATTCTTATCTGACTACTTGGACGTTATTCCTCATTGTTCTAACTGTGCTGGATCTTTGTTGGCTGCTTACTCCGGTTGTGCTATTTTATCATCTTACTTGGTCCTTTTCATTGCTTTCTACATTGAAGTCTACAGAAGAAAGTCTTCCAAGAAGTCAAAGAGAGTTAAATCCATTTCTGGTGGTGTTGCTGCTCAAGTTAATGAATATGTTCATGTTTCTGGAAGATCTGACACTCCAACTCCACAACCAGAACAATCATCTACTCTTAGATCCAGAAAAGCTTAAATACATTGATGGTTATCAACTTTGATACCTCCAAAGGACTTAGAATTTCTATTGTATTTTACTTAATGTTAGCTTCCAGCTTTTGTTAAATTTACTTAGATTATCGCACTTATATAATAAAAACGTTACAAATTCTCGCCATGCCACAATTTGGTGATTAATATAATGAATTATTGGACAGTCTACAACGACCTCAAATTCTGTAAAATTCTTCGGTTACCCATCAACTAACTGCTAAATACCTCCCATCTTCGTTCTTCCTAATTATAGTCTCGTGGTCTCTATTTGGTCTTATTATTTTCAGCTTGATCAATTAAGATAAAAGCAGAGCACCAAACTGAACCATCCTGGCTAGTCTTGTTCATATAGATCTGTATCTTTATCGTCCGCTGCTTTTATTCATGAGTCAGGTTCTTTCACATTGCATGAATTGGTCTGAGAAAGGCTCTCACCAGGTTGCTCGATGTCTCCGTCTGAAAGAGTAGATATTTCACTTTCATTTGAAACCTCGCTACCTAAACTAATTCCTTCATTTGCCAAATTAGCATTAAATCTAGTCAAATTTAGTTTTGTCGTTCCAATTTTCTCGTTAGTCTTGTTTGATGATATTATTGATTCAAGTAATAGCAACCGTGAAATGCAGTTGGTATTATAGATAAATTTTGGGCCCCGACGGTCGACTTTCAGTCTTGAATGGTTTTTTACACTATCAATGGACTTTTCTGCTTTCTTCGTTCTTTTTCCCTCCTTCAGATCACATTGATTATCGAAAATATTAGCATCCTTGTGGCCCAATGCTATTGCCATTGCCTCAACTATTCTGTTTGGATGATGTTTTTCAACATCAGACGCAATCGATGGTCTGAGTTTTGAAATGTACAATCTCACAATTTCACCTTGTGGCCATGGCTTCTTTATGGTCTGCTTGAAATATTTAAGAAACTTCCTGCTGAAGTTTTCAACCTTACCCGTTTGGTGATACTTTTCAAATAATTTTTCCAGGTGTGCTATATCGTAGTTTCTTAAAAAATGTTCTCTAAACTCTTCCAAGAATATTTCAAAAGAAATTCTTGTTATTTGAGTTGGGGGAAATAACGAACACAGTCGATGCATGTATTCTGTGTACCATTCCTTTGCCATTCCAGTCAAATTCCTTCCTGTAAAGTAAATAAGCTGTTCATCCAGAAGATCGAAAGGTTCACAAACTTGTTTGATTTCGTTGATGAATGACTCAACTTCTAGCCTACAAGCTTTTCCTCCATAAGGTGTTATGCTCATGTTAT
Organism: Suzukiozyma palmioleophila; assembly: GCA_030560805.1. NCBI lineage: Eukaryota > Fungi > Ascomycota > Pichiomycetes > Serinales > Debaryomycetaceae > Suzukiozyma > Suzukiozyma palmioleophila. The sequence continues at coordinate 28,789 of JAKTVY010000017.1, read as the reverse complement.
AAACAAAGAAAACCTGTTCTCTGGCCAACTGTTTAGCATTTTCCAACTTGGTCAGTTCAATATTTGATTCGAAAAGACGCAAAAGAAGTTGAATCTCCTTTAACACTTGCATATATTCCTCCATTTTGTAATGAACTTTGGTTGTGTGGTAGTAAATGCCTCAGTGGTACCACTTTCTGTTTTCCAGAGTAACTTCCGTACTTACAAATTTAGGAAATTCAAGGTTTATTTATATCTCCTTGTTCCGTTTGTAGTTACCTTTTCTAGAGATTTCCTTCGTCTACAGTTTCAGACAATCACATTCACCGTTGTGTTTTGAAACATTCTCCAAACCACTTTATCACATTCCGTAATATTCTAGGTAGTAAAGAACCATGTGTTGTATTGGAATCTTATAGCTGTCATCTCAACAATCCATCCTGTTATTCTGCTTGGCTCCATATAGCCAGACACATACAATTCCTCACAAGTTTAACAATGCTCAAACATTGAATAACACGTACTTCCTCTTAAAGCTAGTCTATCTATGGGCCATGCTAACAAATGATCGTGCTATGTTCTCATTGTGTTAGAATACAAAAGTCAGTGATGTTTCACAGTCATGACACAGTTGTATGTTTCAGAAAGCCCTGACATAATCTGTTCAATTTTTTGGAAACTTCAGTTGTGTGGTTTGTTTCTGGTATCAAAGCAACCACTGTAGACATTATATGTGTAGATATTTTGCAGTAATTGTACTTTTTCAACTTGTTACACCTGGTTGAATTTGATTTGGTTGGTATTATAATTCATTGATGACCACCTTGGTAAATTTGTTTGCAACATAAAAATTATGGCATGTAATTTCTTGCAGTAAATAAATAGTGTTCTAGATTTTGCAACCTGTTCGAAATTTTAATTGCGTTTTGCGGGACCAAATTGTGCGTATTATTCAATTGTATTTTTACATGTTGCATTCAGAATAGTTCTAGAAACATTGTTTATCATTCTGCATTTCTCCATGGTACACAGTATTGCACATATCAAATAGAATATTTGTGCTAACGACTAATTACAGCTTAGAGGGGAGATCTCCATTTTTGTGTCTATTTATCACAGCTATTGGGTACTTTGAAACGACTTCTTGCATTTATTTTGTCTTCTTTTTTTGTCTCTTTCCTTTTTATGTACTATAGCAGTTCTTGCATTATAATAACTAGGTTGACTTTGGATGAGCTGATTGTTGACATTCAACAATCAGTTCATTTTGCTTCTTACTGTGTAGTTAAACGAACTGGTAAAGATTGGCCTTTTATTAACTTTTATTTAACTCCCCAACTGTCAGTTGGATGTAAATATAACAAGACTACAAGTTGCCAAAGGTGAACTAGGGTATATCGAATATGATCTTTTACTAGTACTACGCGGTATTCTTTGTCAAATAACTAATTTCTAACTATAGGCATATTTTGTTCTTGTTTATTTGACTCTTTGCATTGACTATAAAAGATCCAGAACTGATTTAAACAATTCTGATATAAGTACTCTTAATGGACTTCCCTCCAATAACCTGTATGTGTATCGTATCTCTCAGACTGAACTACTCTGTGTATGATATAATTTGCAACTTATATTATATATAACGTAATCTCTACTAATTGTAAACGCTTTGATTCACTCGTAGTACTTTCACTTTGGTACTTGTTCCAAATCCCTTGGTATCTCATCTCTCTGGCAAATACTGGAATATTTATACTCTAAAAGTTCTAACCTCAGACAGTACCAAGTCCATTCTTGGCATCTCCTTTCTTTCTTAACCCCTGTAGCCCTCTCTGTTATTGTTACATCGTCAATCATATAATCTCCTTTCTTTTCTCTTTCCTTAAACTTATCTGCTCTTTTTTTTAACTAAAGTACATTTATTGCTTTATCTACTTAAAGTATATAAATATCTATCTACTCATTTAGCTTGGAAAGAAAAATAAATTTAAAAAAAAATACACGATATGTTTGGTTTATATCCTTCATTCTTACAAATTTATTTTTTAGGAGGGGGCATGTGACTCAATTGGATCAAGGGCAGCTGGTTTGGACATATTCAGTCAATCCAAAGACATACAAGTGGGCGTGTGGTCTAGTGGTATGATTCTCGCTTTGGGCGACTACTTGAAAAAGTAGATTACTACAAACATGCGAGAGGCCCTGGGTTCAATTCCCAGCTCGCCCCTATTTGTTTTTTTTTGACAATGGAATTTTCATGTTATAGTCGTTGACCAGAGAAAGGATTAATCGTTGCTTTGTAGACCAACTGGGACATTGCTCTCATACAATAAGAATTGATAACTGAATTCTTGAGTTAAAAAAGTACTTTCAAAGTTCCAAAAATAATGAAGGATGCGAGGTTCGAACTCGCGCGGACAACCGTCCAGCAGATCTTAAGTCTGCCGCCTTAGACCACTCGGCCAACCCTCCACTTGTTGATTTGTAAAATTGTCTGGTTTTCCAACTGATCTTACTTGTCCATCTGAATTTGCAAAAAAAGACCAGTTTTTTTTTTGCAAAATTATTAGTTAAAATAAATTGTTATTTAGAACTGTTGTTTATTTGCAGTTTCCAAATCAGCAAGTTTACTTAATGTAGAATTATTAGGGTCTTATTGGCCGTCAACAATGTATTATTCATTCTTCCGATCGGCCAGTACCTTATAGGCATAAAAAAAAGTTTTGAAAAGCAATATTCCATAACGCAATAAATGTAGTTTAGTATTTTTAAAAAAAAAGTACATGAGTTTTGTTAATGAGAGTTGAATAAACCACCTTTGAGTAAATATTCATTTAGTTATAAAATTACGTCGTGGTCATACAATCAAAAGTTATTTTAAAACTGATATTGCAGTCTATAAAGAAGCATTTGATTAGCTTTTCTGTTAATCGTCTAACTTAATTTGTGGATTCAATCAAGGATTGAACCTTGGCATGGAAAGGAATTGATTCGACGGCGCCTTTGGACTGAACAACAATTCCACTTGCAGCAGTAGCAAACGCAATAGCATCTTCCAATTTGGAACCATGTGCAAGTTGCAGCACAACTCCACCGAAAAATGTATCACCAGCTCCAGTAGTGTCGACAACACGGTCAACCTTCAACGACAGAACGAACTTTGGAGAGTCCATTGATTTGTCTACAAAGAGTGAACCCTTGCTTCCCATCGTAATGATAATGGTTTGGATATTTTCCGGATTTATAAGGGTTTTCAATTGAGTAGCTAACTTACCGAAGTCTTTGGTGTCTACATCTGACAACAAGTGGGTAGCTACATCCACTGCTTCCCCCTCGTTTACAATTAGCAAGTCGATTTTTGACAACATCTCTGTTGTAAGTAGTTCAGGTAAAAATGGTGAAGGATTATAACAAATATTGATCTTTGGACGGTACGTCTTCAACCACGAGATCACATTTCCGGTATCTGGAAATTCGTTCTGGAGGATTACATATTGGTTACTTTTTGAAGCTGGAAAATACATTTCCAATTCTTCTGGTGAAGGACGAAGCTTTCCATTTGCACCTGGGGTTACTAAAATTCTATTTTCACCAGAACTCTCAACAAGAATAATTGCTACTCCAGATGGTCCAGAAACAGTTTTAATAAAAGTAGTGTCAACCTCACAATCCATTAATGACTGTTTCAATTCGGTACCAAAATTATCATCTCCAACATTACCTATCATTCGTACCTTGATATCTTTTGATGGTAGTAACCTGGCCGTAGCAATGGCTTCGTTCAATCCTTTACCACCAAGGTGCGACTCAAAAGTGTCTGCAAGAATTGTTTCTCCACCATCAGGAACTCTTTGTGTGAAGGTAACAAGGTCATAGTTCAATGACCCTACAATTGTAACTGTGCAACTCATGTCAAGGAATCAAGTGTTTGGTGGTTTCATTCTTGTGCGGCATCAAAATACCACATTGCTTACCGGGCGCTACCATAATTCCACCGTGATACTACCAACATATTGCGTGGTACTGGCACACGGTAGTACCACCGCCATACCACCACAAAACCCCGACACAACTTGGCGATGCTTACTAGTTTAATATACTGAAGATAATAAACCACAATTTCTCGTGCTAACAATCTCACTCAGTAGTTCATTACGTCACCTCTGCTTTTACATTACTTCCTGATGGCCAATTTACTACGTTTCTTTCGTCCATTTACGTTTTAAGTATATTAATTCTATACACTTCCTAGATCAACCCTTGTCTCTTCAATCTCATCTTTTCGGCGAATGTCAATGGTTTAGATGGTTCAGCTGCAGCTGGTGCTGGTGCTGGTGCTGGTGCTGCAGCTGGTCTCGAGACTGGTGCTGGTCTTGAAGCTGGAGTGTGGGCTTGAGCTTGAGCTTCAATTTCAGCTCTTCTTCTGGCCAATTCAGCGTCCTTTTCCTTTTGTCTTTGCATCTCTTCCTTCCATCTAGCTAATTCTTCTTCCTTGGCTCTCTTTGCTGCAGCTTCTGCTTCTGCTTGACGTTCCATTTCTCTTCTATGCTTCAATTCAGCAATACGTTCAGCCTTGACTCGTTCAATTCTTTCTTGCTTGGCCTTTTCTAATGCCTTACTAGCTTCAGCTCTCAATTTGTTCAATTTTTCTTCAAGTTTGGCATCAATGACCGACTTGAATTCACTGTAGTCTGGTACAATACGTTGTAAACGGTCTCTTAATTGAACATCTTGTTCCCATTGTTTCTTGGCCTTACTGACCTTAGCAGCAACAAATTTCTCGTAGTTTTCTCTTGCTATTTGTTTTTGTTCTTCTTCGTCCTTGCTTAACAATTTCAATTCGTACTTTCTGTATGCTCTTTCTAAGTGGTCGTACTTGGTGGCAGTTCCCTTTAATTTCTCCTCCAATTGCATCTTATCCTTGTTCAATTGTTCGATTTGCATCAATTGTAATTTCTCGGTATCTAAGTTATCTAAATCGTCCAAATCGACCTTAATAATACCCTTAGCGTTGATTTCTTCGGCAATTCTCTTCTTTTCTCTTCTGATAATGGCTTGTTTTTCTCTTTCGAGTCTTTCAAGATTCTTTCTTTCTTGCTCAGCGGCCAATCTTTCTTGTTCAGCTTTTTGCTCAGCAATCAAGTTTTCTTGTCTGATTCTTGCAGCCTTTTCTTCTTCTTCACGTTTGATCTTTTCAGCAATCAACTTACGTTCTTCAATAACCTTGCATCTTTCAGCCAATTCTTCTTGTTCTCTAACAATATCACCAATAGCTTGTTGTAAAGCAATAGAACGTTGTTCTCTAGCCTTAGCCTCGTAATTTGGATCAATGATTTTAGCGGATTGACTCAAAGTTTGTGCCAATCTTGAAATTTGAGTTCTGACCAATTCGGCTGGTGATAATTGTAATTTGTCTACCAAAGTGTCTTCTAAAGTTTGTTCGAATAAGTTGGATTTGAAAGAAACAACGTTGGTTTCATGGTCAATAACTAACGATAAATGACCGTCCTTACCAGCATTGACGATCAAATCTTCAACTTCAAGAGGAGTCAATTTGTCTTCAATACCTTCGATGATACCTAATGAAACCAAGAAATCCAACTTGACAGTTTCGTAAACTTGGGAAACTTGTTGGAAGATTCTGATAAGAATAACTTCGGTTAAAGTAGAAATATATGGCTTGTAATCTTCGACTTTTTCGATAACCTTGAAAACTTCAGAAACCTTTTCCTTAACGGTCAATGGATGGAAGTTACCTTCTTCCAACATGTAGAATAATTGGCTGATTACTGGATCAACGAAACGTAAAATGTTTCTGTTGACAATAGACTTGATCAAAGCATCCTTAGTTGGCACTTGGTTAAGGTTCAATAACGATGACAATTTAGACGATTTAGCCTTGTTTTCATCTCCTTCCAAAACAGCAGCTTTCTTTGGAATAGCCAAAGTAGACAAAACCAAAAGAGAAGCGTAATGACTCAATTCCTTTTCGGTAATAGTTGGCGATTGAGAGATCAAGTTGAAGTACTTATTCCAAGCAGCAGCATGGAACAACGAGTTGTCAGAAACAGCAAAAATTCTTGCTAAATTTTCGTAGTAGTTGACCATCATGTGAGGTTTTGGAGCCTTCTTGGAAGCAGTAATCAAAGTGTGAACATCATCAACTGATCTGAACGATTCTTGCCATAACTCTAACTTGACAGCAATGTTCAATTGGGAGAATCTTTGTTCCAAATAACGTTGGACGGTTTCAGAATCGGACAAATCAATGGCATTGACTGCGGATTTGGTCTGTGTAGTGACAGATTGCATGTGGGTTCTCAATAACTCACATAATCTTCTAAATTCTGGTTTACGGTTGAAGTTCAAACAGAATTTGAAAGCTTTGGAAACAACTGCGGAATAAGTGACTTCCAATTTGGAGTTGTTCCGCAAAATATCAAGAACAGCTCTGAATGCTTCCCATAAAAATCTCAACCATGGAGTAACTAACTCTCTTTCGGTTCTATCAGCAGAATCGGTGCTAGAAACAGCACTCAATAAAATGGCCTCTGGAGTCTGGGCAGTTTCCAAATCGTCATCATCATGTTGATCCAACTTGATATCAGCCCTAGCTTGAGCTCCATCTAACTTCTTTTCAGCCAAATCAATGAACTTGCGAATAATTACTTGGACTGATTCAAGACCATTGTCGGATAATTGGACATTTTTCTTATATTGGTGCAAAGCGTCCTTGGCCAATTTCCCTCTTCTCAATTCAACAGCTAATTCTATCAATAAACTGGCAATTGGTTCCAAGTCTTCAACTGGTAAGTATCTGATTCTTTTGGAGGTGATGAACTCGTAAAGAGTTTCCAACGCGGCGTCACTTTGGTCGACGGCAATCAAATCCTCGGCTCTCTTCAAGACATTCTCAGGACGAAAGCTCTGGTTCCTATGTGGTGGTGCCATCTTTGCTATTCGTGGTGTTGTTGGTGCTAACGAAGGCTCGAAGAATGGAAAATTTTTCACAAAAATTGTTAGCGACAATCGAAGAGGTTTTTGGGTCACGTGATATTTGCGGTACCAGTACCGTCAGCCGTACACATGTTTCTACTGCACTTCCCGTGTTAAATATGGTAGCGCTAGAGTAATTCGATACGAGGTTTACCAAAGGGTTTTCCAGTATGGACACCACTGTTCAGCATTCAACTAAGCAGAGGTACCAACTCTACCCTGCGCAGTGGCTCCTTTCCAGTTGTACCATGGTGTTTATTTGTGTACGAGAAAGTAATATACAGAGATTTATAGAACCTATTAAAATGGAGGAAACTTTTCTTCCATTTGAGGAATGGATTCTGCCAATTTGTGCTTATCAATCAAGATCAAGCTGAGTTTCGGGTCGATTCCGTACTCGGTGAACACTCTTCTCGAGTCAGTTTCTTGTTTGTGGTGGGTGTACTCGTAGTTACCAAAGTATCTTGCATTTTCTTCTAAGATCATATCTTCGTAGTGGAAATAGTCCATTTCTTCTTGAGGTTGTTCGCTAGCTTTCTTCTTTTTGTTAGCGTGGGAGTCATCTTCGATGTTAGATGCTACCAATTTGTAAACCTTGGAGATAACCAAGAACCAGTCAAACTCGTATTTTTCATGGGCGTCCTGTGCTGACTCCATTTCTTGCAAAAGCATCTTGTACATTGGTGGAACAACTTCTACCGGCATGTTGATCATACGTTCACTTACAATCAAGCCGATTTTTGGTACTTTCTCGTTATCTTTGGCCAAAAGTTTACGCAACATCAAGTTGAATTCGGTTTGTTTTGCAGTTTTCGATAAAACATAGTCGACAACTTGTTTGATGCATGGCTGTTTGATATTCTTGGACAAGTTAATCACACTCAATAACGCGAATGGATCACTTTCCTTACCTTCGGTTTTGATGGTTGTACCGACAGAATTTTCCGCCAAAATCAAGTCTGCAAGCCCACTCACGTCGAAATCTCCAGCATCATCACCAAACAATTGACGGAGAAACGTTTTTGTAGCGTGGAAATCAACCTCTGGGTTTAAGTCAAAGTAATCGAAATCGACATCGACTAATTCTTCCTCTTCTTGGCCATTTTCGCCAGTTTTTTCGACGTTATCCATTTCAAGTTCATTTTCTGAGTCAGTAGAACTGACATCAATGTCAGAATCGCTTTCGTCCACCTTTCTTTTGCTCATTTTCACAAACAGTGTTCAATAGTTAATCAATTTCGCGATGAGATTGAAAAATCGCCGATTTTGTGTCACATCAATTGTACAAATTTCCAACGATCACAAAATGCCAGTAATTGTGGGATATTCCTCCAGCGACGATGATATGGGCTCACTGGAATCTGTAGAGGTAGTAAATACAAAAAAATCCGGTTCAAAAGGTGAAATATCCACTGGTTTTCAAGAACCTCTACTAATTCCTAAAAACAAGCTCTATGTTGACGAAAGGACCTTTAAGCTAGGTAAGAGAGCCATTGGAACGACAGCACATGTGAAGCAAAAAAAGAGAAAGAAAGGAAACCCTGAAGATGACGATTTTTCCGGTCCTTGGGCAAAATTCGAATCGTCTGAGGAAGAACAGTACTCCGAGCCAGAAGAGCAAGAGCAAGAAGAGTCAGAAGCAATCAAACCTAAAACTAATGTACAAGCACCTGATACAACTGAGTCAATTCCGACTTCAGAACTCATTGATTCTGAAACCTCATATTATCATGGTCGATCTTACATGAAAATACCTAACGATGTTCCTGTCAACTTAAAGAAAGCACCAGGACATCAGCATTGCTTTGTACCCAAGAAGATAATACACACATACAACGGGCACAGTCGAGGTGTAACAAAGTTAGAAACATATCGTCATTTACTTCTTTCTGGAGGAAATGATAGTAAGATTAAGTTATGGGACCTTTATCATGGACGGGAGTTGCTCCGAGTATTTACTGGTCATAACCAAGCAGTGAAGGACTTATGTTTTAATTCTACTGGGACCCAATTTCTCAGTAGTGGGTTTGATAGGAAAGTTTTGGTGTGGAACACTGAAACTGGGGAACTTGAAAAGACAATTAAAGTAGATGGCATTCCAAACGTGGTGAAGTATAATCCCAATAATGAACTGGAGATCTTGGTAGGGTTGAGTAATAAGAAAATCAACCATTACGATTTGTCACGGGAAGATTTCCAATCGCCAATACAAACTTATGACCATCATTTGGGTGCAATAAACTCCATCACCATAATTGAAAATAATAAGCGTTTTATGACGACTTCAGATGATAAGTCGGTCAGGTTCTGGGATTGGCAAATTAATATCCCACGAAAGATCATTTCTGACCCTTCTCAGCATTCAATGCCCACTGCTATAGTATACCCTGGTGGTAACTATATTGCTCTACAGTCAATGGATAATTCAATCCATGTAATACAGGGTAATGGAAAGTACAAGTCCATGAAGAAGAAATCATTTTCTGGTCACCAGGTTGCTGGTTATGGTATAGACATTGATATTTCACCCGATGGAAAGATTATCATGAGTGGTGATGCTAATGGATTTGGATACTTCTGGGACTGGAAGACTTGTAAACTAATTAATAAGTTGAAAGTAAATAACAAACCAATTACGTGTATACGATTTCTTCCTCATGAAACTTCAAAGGTGCTATTAGCTGGTACTTCAGGAGAAATCTATTACTGTGATTAATGCTAAATAGTCTAGAAAATGTTGCATTTGCTTGATCAGAAATAAATTACCCAGTGGATCTTGGCCATATGGCCAAAAAATCGTAATTACATTATGGTACACTTTTCTTTCCGATACTCGTCTCTTCTCTTCTTGAGTTTCTTGCTGTGGTGGTTGTGATGGAACATTCTTCTCGATGACTTTGGAGGTTCATCCTGATTGGAAACCTCACCAGCCACGTCGCTCAAAGTCATATGTGAAATTTTCTTTTCAATGGGTACCTGTAGTTCAGGCAGCAATGGTACAGATTGATTCGGTTTGTCATTTTCTTTTCCTTTTCCTTTCTCATTTTGTTTTTCTTTTCCTTTTCCTTTCCCTTTATCTTTAATTTTCCCTTTTTCTTTCTCGTTTTCTTTCTCTTGTGTTACCGTGTCTTGCTTAGAATGGTCCATCAAGTCGGCAATACTACTCACATTTGTATTGTGACTCCATTGGCTGTTCCTTCTAAACTGCGGACTGAATGTGATACTCGATGGCGTACTGCAGTCTTTTGCTCCTTCCACTGGCAACTCCTTGTAGTAGTTGTGATCTTTATCAGTAACATACCAAAAGTACTTGTTTCGTATGTCAACAAATTTGGAATCTGATGGTGGAAGTGACATCAGTAGGTAACTTGAAGCACTGGAATTAGACAAACTCCTATTACCATCATGAGGTGGCAATTTTGGCGATCCAGCAGCTGATAATTCTGGCGATATAATCTCTTCATGTTGCCAGTACTTTGATTTCGACCCTTCCGGTGGTAGTACAGAAACACTGGTATTCTCATCATCATTTGATACCAAACGGTAGAATAACATATATGGCCATTCTTTGTCGAAAATCTCCTTGAATGTCTTCTCTGTTATTCGTGCCTTGACATTGGTATCGTCAAATAAGTACCAGGTTGCGTCAGCTGCTTCCTTTTCTGTGATATCCACATTGTGGCAGTCCTTTCTTGAAACTGATATAAAGTGTCCCAGAGTAATGGAGCTTCCACGATGACAAACGGCACTTTCCAAGATTAATTTGAAGTTTTCTACTGGTCCCTCATCGTCAGCCACAAATTGTGGCAACTCTATAACTGGAGGAATTATCACTCTCTTACCGGATCTATTAGCTTTGGATGTCGATGAATCGAAGGAGTATCTCTTCAAACAAATAGGCAAAATTGGTCTTCTGTTCACGAACTCTTTAGAATTTCTGGCTGTTCCATCGATATCATTATCGTCTGTATAGAATGGCAACAACTTCAAAAACATCCACGCCGGTAAACTGACTTCCTTGGAAGTCGTGGTTTTCTCGTCACTTACTGACCAAATAGATAAAGTTGACGATCTTGCACGAATTCCTACTTTGGGTGCCGTCTTGGAATTGGATCGGAGATTTATTTTGTCATCGTCATTCTTTGTATCAACTGATTCACTCACGGTGACTTCTCCGTATTCTGGGATCAAGTCTGAAAGTGCGGGACGAGCACTATCCAAAGTTGCTCTTCGTTCCAATTCTCTTCGTACATTGATTGAATTGTTAAAGTAGTGTTCGAGACATTCTTCGAGTAGTATTTCATCTTCTCCGTATGGGCCAGAAGATGTTTTTTGGAGCTCCAGGCCACTATTTTCATCATCCACATTAGATTTCGCAGAATTGCCATCTTCTACTTCCGCAAGGTCGTCTTCTGGTAAGCTTACAAACAAGATTCTCTCCTTAGAAATCTTCTTATCGTCGTCCTTGCTGAATTTACCTCCATGTTCTATATCCACTTTGAATGTTAGCAACGGCATACATAAAGTTTCCGTCAAAAATTCAAATAATGATGCTGAGTCTTGCTGTGCCAACGAAACTGCATCAGTGAATCCCAATTTCGCCAAATTCTTACACAATGCTATTGTGAGATCGGTGGTGATCAAATTCCCTGACCGCATCAAGCTGACGTATACTCGCAAAAGCGCCGCTAACTGGTTCACAAGTTCCGGTTCACTGTGGCTGTACTGATTCGATATGAACAATATCGGCTCAAAAGACTCCAAATTCAAAAACATGGCAAATAACAACGCATCGAGATAGCACATCACATTGCCCCAATTTTCCGCTCCGGCGTACCTAATAACACCGTTAAACTTATCAATGCTCGAGTTGGTCATGAAAAACCCTTGGGATCCGAGTTGGTAGAACCGGATCAAATGAAATGTCTTCAACACATCGCCTTGGGTAAATGGCGATTTCAAAAGGGCTATAATTTGGTTTACCGACGGTACCGGCAATTGGCACTGTTCAAAGTACTTGGCAACTAGACCTACTGCCGTGCTCATACTGGTATACCGCTTGGTGTTATAGCTAAGTATGCCTCTGCTACTGTGGACGCTATCTGACATGTCTTGGTAATTGTCCACATATTTCAACCAATAGTCCTCATTGAAGACTTCTTCTTGTTCAAACAGCCTTGTCGAATGTCGCTTAAACATTTGCTTGTACTAACGGTTGATTTAGGTGGGTGGCGTTGGTATTTGTATTGTGGTCTATTTCTTATCTATTCTGTTGTGTATTTCGGTATAGAAGAGCAGTCGCAGTTTCCTTCCTACTAGCAAAAAAATCAAACACGGTTCTACATTGGAAAAACTCTACTGGATCGCACTTATAAGCTTGCTAGAGACATGACGTCGTGTCAGTGAGTTGTATCATATTAGGCTTATCCTGGGTAGTTTTTTTCCTTACGAAATCGGCTGACTTTGGCCAGTTTACATATAATATTTCGTTAGCTTGGTCTTGTAGATATAGACTGAACGTGTGATATGCGTGACAAGGTTGTTTATGACGGTGCTAGTATCTTCAGTGGGTTGGCCAGTTGGGTACCCAACTAGTTGTTTGAACAATTTAAGCGTTTTCTGCTCGTTGCTGCCAATAGTATTGTTCCGCATACTACCGAACTTCCATTTGTTGTAGCTATGCATCTGTAATTAGCTCTGTAAACCTGAATCTAACGCATAATTGTGTGCGGTATCTCGATTTTCATCTGTATTACTTTCAATTCGTCGTTTCTTGACGTATCTTCATAACTGTTTATAACTTGTTGAACATGCCGACTAGAAGCCTTACTTTTTGTAGCGATTCCTCCTTTTTGTTAAGCCTCGTGTACCTTTATCACTGATACATTGCAAGTATTCGTGTCAATGAACGAGAGTTGTAACGGCTCCTACTCTCCACCACGTGGACTTCGTCCTTTGTATGCCTTAGCTCGTGTATGTGCTAGCCACTGATTCATCACTTATTCGCATGGATCTACCCTGTTATGTTCAACTGTTTCATTTTCCCCAAGATGTTATCAATTCGTTCATCTAATTTTCCCGTAGCAAAATCTTGTCTCACCTTAGCATCCAATTTGGGTTGTAATCCGTTCAACACTTTGAAGTTCTCGTTAAAGAACAATAATTGGATCTTGACAAACGATTCAAATGACGCATCGATGAACGGAATACGATAGTTTATGAATTTCGGAATCTCATCCTTCAACTGCTGATTCAAGGTGTTGTATGTTGATTGGGCGTTTTCCATCTCCACTTGTGCTGTTGCCAACTTTTCATCGTATTCGCTGGTAGACTGGGGATTTTCCATCAACTTCTTCAATTTGCTTCTCATAGTATCGTAATCAAGCTGTTTGTGCTTGCGTTTCTTTATTGCCTCATTGATCTCGATATAGTAGGAGTTAAACCGCGCCGTCGGGTTCAATACTGTCTGGAGATACGGATGTTGCACTTCTTGCAAACAATTCAGCGATAAACTCTGGATCTGATCGTAATATTGCTTTGCGAAATCACCATGGCCATCTCCCAAATCATGAACCGATTCAAGCGGAACCGATTCTCCTCGGATCCCTTTAGATAATGAAGTCATAGAAGTAATCTCATGGCCAATTGGTTGTTTTGCATCCGATCCATCGATTTTCGTTCCATCAAGTCTGGTTCCACCACTTCCAGGCTCAGCACCAATACCATAAAATGAGCTCAATGTCTCACCAAGATTGATCTGCGCCATGGTGATAGTGTTCAAATAGTCAATATAATGCTTCAACTCCTTCTGGAGTTTATTGCTGTTGATTTCCATCTCTCTGTACCGCTTTTCTTCAAACTCAAACGCTTTATCAACGGTGTGATCTATCTGGCCCGTAGCCACCAAAACTTGGTTTCCGGCTCGATTGATAGCCTTCTTGATTCCTTTCCAGGACATTGACACTATATTACGTTATAGATACTGACAAAAAGGCGTAAACAATAGCCTTTGTTGAAAAGAATATTATGTGAGTTTGTGTAAACCGAGCATTAGCGAAATTACCTTAAATTGAAATTACCATTTTATAGGAAGACCGGGAAATTCGTAAAATATAGCGTGGGTGCGAGAGTTTGGATATTTACAATCGTTGCGATATTTGCCATTTCAGAGGCTGTGGTGATTCTACATTACAGCGTAGTTTTTGATTTTGTCCCATTAGAAGGATCTATGTAGTAATTATTAAGTACCGAGATACTTACATATTGAAAAGCAGAACCGCACATGAAATACACTGTCAAGTTATAACAGTTTCATGATCGTGTGAGTTTTCTGGGATCAAACTCTGCAACGGTTCGATAGTTTAGTTCAAAAAGCAACAATGGCTTATCAAGAATAAACAGACAGATGCACCGTAGAAATGAATCATCATAGTCAGGATTTCTGGAATCATTAAACCAATGGATATATTCCCGGTGGTCTATTGTGCCTTGTCATTCTTTGTTTCAGCCGGTGAATGCATTATTTGTGTTATGAACTTACCAGAATATCTAGTGATACATGCCACCGTCAATACATCATTTCTGATCGACGACGTCATCAAATGGTTCAAAATAACATGGTTGGGGATCGACAAGTGGTATGATTGTTTATTTGACGCATAGTACGACGAGTCGGCTCTTCTTAATGCTGGACGTCTTGGAGTAGGGTTTTCTGGCTGTTTATATGGATCACTTGGTTTGCTAGAATGGTTTGGAGGAATTTGTGGTATGGCTTGTAGCTGAGACGACGAGTTCTGATTGCTATTGTTATTGTTGCTGATCTTGTTCAACAACACATTGTTTAAGTGTGCCGGTAATTGTGGTGGTTCTGGCAATTCATAACTTGGTGATTTGTTTCTAAAATAGTCATAATTGATAAACATTTCTGGGATTTCATTAGAATATTCTGGTTTCGGAGGTATGTGAGCAAAGGAGTTAGTTGATGAATTGTAACTGGAGTTGTATATCTTGTTATTTCCGTGACTGGTCGATAAACTATTGGCATCGTGAATTGGCGGTGGGGGTGCAAGTACATGTTCTTGGTTACTGGATGGTTGTGGCTCGCTTTCGTCCATATACTCGATGTGTTCAAAGTTGGAAGTTTCTTTGGATATCTTGGTCAAAAAACTGGCATTCTTCTCAAGTATTTCATCTACTTGACGTTTACCAGCTGGTAACGTAGTTTGAAATGGATGGTTGGGGCTATCCATACGAATGTTGGCATCATACCCAACGTTGTCTGGTTGGTTAGCAGGGTGATTGAAAAGATGAGATTCGTCAATCACTTCGAACCAGTTAAAGAAAATCCCTTCTTGATCGGTGGCAGTTGGCAACAATTCCGACACTCGATACTCATTATTAATCATATACAACAACTTGTGTACCCCTAAAGGCAAATTAATAGTAGTGGAGTACTCCAACGGATTATATTGGGATTGCGACAAGTAAATCACATCCTTCCAGTTTGAAAACGACCCAATAATTGATACTTTATTTATGGTCTCTTTGGCATTATTCATCCATTTGATTTCAATAGGGATAAGGGTCTCCTTTCCATTTGTCAATAAAATCCGCTGAGTTGCATCAATAGGATTTGGGTGAGCCAACTTGGTAAAATCCACATTCTTTATATCAGGAGTAGGCGATTTTTTATCCTCGTGGTCATGGTCAATGTCCATATCATCAGATAGGCTGGAACTGGAATTTGAGTGAATATCAAAGTCCTCGGGGTTCTGAGGAATAATTATTCTTGATAGTTCTTGTGCATCACTCTCTAACAAACCATCATTCAACTCGTTGAATTCGTCTTCAATCAAATCATCAGTAAACTTATCAAAGTTGGACCCAAATAGGTTTATAGAATTAGCAGATACAACATTATCGGTGCTGTCTTGTACAGCCGCGGTAGAAATAGGTTTCAACACCTCGTTAACAACACTATTTGCCTCGTCTTTAGGTGGTGTTCGCTTCACCTGATGTAATATTAAGTCGGAAAATTCCTCATCTAACGATGCTTTAACACCGCCAGCTCCTCCGCTGACCTTCCTCACTCGGTCTGACGCTGTCGACTTCCTGATAGCATCACTAGACTCAACACCTCCTTGTGCTGACGTACTATTTCCCATTATAAATTTATCATATACAACTAGATGGGTCCCAGTACAATTATGTATAATCTAGTACCATTATGTAAACCTCTATATTAATTCTCGACACTCCCAGGTTATGTAATCACAATCTAACAAATGTTTAAGGGACTGCATTTCACTTTAAGCAATTGCAAGATTTTCGTAAATAGCGTGATTTGAACATTGTTTGTAGTAGCCTGTGACTGATGAGCTCATCTTACTTGTCGATACTTTGCCTTCTACTTTCACCCTGATGTGAAAATTTTCACCAAATTTTGACAGGGTGGTTAGTGTATATGATATCATTGGAGGCATATAGTGCGCTACTTTCTATTGTTGGCCTGCCAAAGTACGGTTCTGATGTCATAGCTCACTTTCCGAGTTTTTTTCGATTTTATAAGCATGTAGTGCCTACCGGACAAACTCGTTATTTTGTTGGCTTGCGTGCTGTCTTTTTTTCACAGGTTGTTATTCTTCCCCTCTCTCTTGAATTTCGTAGCCGGTATTGCATCATGGTATAGATCCCCTTTCGGATTATGGCTTCTAGATGCGTTTTGCTCAACTCCGGATAAAAGTAATATGTCAATAGGTATAAATGGTTAATGAGATTGGAACGTTTGGCCATGGTTGTGTCTCTGATCCATGTTTGGAACCCTACGTCAAATTTGCAGTAAATCTTGAATATTTCTAGAATGTTTAGCTCAACCTCTTTAGTTAACTCATAGCTATAATTTTGCAAGTTTAAGAGTTTTGCAAGGTTAGCAGTGTTGAGCCTATACGCATTACTTTCTAATGTTATAGGATCGTTATACTCTTGCTTACTCCGGCCGATCCCGCATTTTTGTTTCAAATAGTCGATAGTATAATATCTGGTATTTCTCAAGTTGAAAAACTCCGATGTAAACGGGGGTGGGAAGCGAAAGTTTGTGGGTGGACCTAACTTGAATTGGCGAATGTACCTTCTGTATTTGGTCTTCAACCGTATGAACTTGATGGTTACAAACCGTTCATGGCTGATCAATAGCTTCAACCTTTTGGTTCGGGAAGAAAGTGGATTTTGAAAGATACATTTTTGGGGGGTAGAAGAAAGAGATTTAACATCCACTTCACTATAAACAATTCCCGTTTTATCAGATAGAATTTCATTCAGTATTTCTACTTCCTCTTTAGTTCCTGGTTGCTCCATATTAGAGGATGTGGGGGAACTAGGAGGAAATGCTTCTTGACTCTTGGAAAACAAGTCGCAATCAGAAACCAACTTGTAATTGAGGTCCATCGGCTGACTTTTCAGTAACACGCCACTCTCAGATGTTAAACTGTTTGGACTAACCAACTTGTAGTTTAGAAAGCTATATGAAGAAGTAATCGAGTCATCTTGGTTATCTGCTTTGAAACAAACACTGTCATCTAGTGGGAGGTGTTGAGACGCGGTTCCACAAATTATATTAAATGGATCAATAGGTTTAGTGATGGTGGCTTCTCTGGGTGAGCAAAACGAGACGTCGCCAAGGTTGACCGTATCCAAGTTCTCTATGGCATCATTGCTAACCATCTTTTGATGGGTCATTCCAAACTCATGAACACAAACATCATAGCTTCGAGGTGTTTCGGATGTAAGACATTTATCTTGCTCTAAATTCTTTTCATTTGGGTCTGTGGAAGAAAAATCGAGAAACTCTGATAATTTGGACATTGTTGTGTAGTTCTAATATCATTTGTTGTTATAAGTGGTTGTTTTCCCCAGATATTCACCCCCAGATCCTGTAGACAGTACTCATTAAATACCACATTTTTTTATGTCAAAATTATTACAAATTATTAGCGATATTTGCTTGTGAAAGGCGTTCTCTGCTGGGATGATTTTTCCGTAACAGAAAACATTGTGTGGTGACTTTAGATAAAGTTTGATGGGTTAGTTTGTGTGCCTTTTTCTTTCGTCGTATGTTGAAAGAACATGGTATGAGTTTTGTAAAATCTCCTTAGAGTACTCTTTTTCTTTCAAATATATGATTCATTATAGTGTGTAGTTTATGAGAATTTTATTCAATTGCAATAAATCATTCTGCTTATGCTTTGATGTGTTCTAGAAAGGCTTTATTTAAGTTTTTAATGTCCTGGGAGTGCATACTTTGAGAACTCTTCTTGTTTTATACTTTCAGTGCGAGTATTGTATTTACATAGAACAATTGCTTTTGTTGTCATTGTAATTATATGATGCCCTGGAGAGTTATGGGGTTAATTTTTTGAGTTACGTACTTAGAGTATATTAGTAACTATATACTCATTTAGTTTGGAAGAAAAAATAGACTAAAAATCCACCATATTGTTTTATATTCTTAATTTTAATTTTTTTTAAAAAAAAATCAACTCAAATACTTCCGTAAGTTGTAAAATATCGCACCCAATTCGACACCGTTTCATCGGACAAATTCACTGATTCGTCTGATTGCGCTAGTCGTAGGCGGTATATTCTGTAACAACAATGGTGGTATTTGTTCATTTTTAAATGATGTTTATCGGATTGTTTAAGTTGACGGTCATGATATTCCAAGTCAAGTTGGTCCCATATGAGATTCGGAATCGGAATCGGAATCGATGGGATCGCTCCAGTTATATAGAGAGCAGTCTTCAGACGGTTCAGCGTTGGAGGGATTAATCTGCCTGTCCGGCGGTTCACGAGTTGTATGTCGGATTTCTGGAAAGACATTAAATCTAGGGACACCCGACATTTTTTTTTGCAAATTTATACAATGTAGCGAGAAACCTCGAAGTTATCATTGACCTACAATGTATTTTACTAATATAGTAGCCACTCTTTTGATTACTGCATCACTCGTAACTGCTGACAGTGAAGATCAGCCTTATAATTTTTACAAATGGGTAAATGACGCTGCCAGCCAGAATGGCGCACCCGCACTATGGTTAGCTGGTGCTAGCTATGGTGTAACAGCTCTCGCTGACATTTGGCGTGCTATCAATGAATGCACACAAAGACAACATGACGGTAAATGGTGGTCTAGGGCTGCCTGCGTTAATGCTGTTGAGAAAGCTGCGAAAAGTGCGGTATGGTCAGTAGGCACAGTCGCCTGGGCGATCATGCTTCTGGTTCTTCCAGTAACGGGAAGCGTGACTTGGGCTATGATATTTATGACTATGATAGTGATACTTTTAACAGTTTATTACAACAAGTTTATTGGCAACAGAACAACAACACGTTAGTTAGTGATGTCACAATAAAGCCAAAGTTAAATAATAAGAGATCTGAAGACAATCATTTAGCTATAACTTACAAAATTAATGGCATTACCACTTCAGATATTCAAGTATTACTTTATTCTGATATGCGCGTATCAGCTGCAAGCACATTGCCAAAGCCACATTTAGGTACTAACACTACTTTACAATCAAGAGAGTTTTGTAACCAAGGCTCATCGTGTCATATTGGTTTAGGTGACTTATGGAATTGGGCAATTGGCGTCGACGTATGTAAGTTCGAAGGATTCACTGATACTCCATATGGTGGTGACTGGATGGATCCAATACTAGGCGCACTTATCAATAACAATCCATGGACTACACGTTATTCTAAACTCTATAGACAACAAGGTGGTTCGTATGGTTGGGACATGAGTATTCGCTTATATGCTTTCGAAGTTTGGGATAGTTTCTATTGGTCGAAGTGCGACACAGGACGATAGTTGTTAATGAAATCTTAGACTCACATGAGCCTATTTTTTTTCTTTTTAACTAAACTGCATTTATTGCTTTATCTACTTAGAGTATATAACTAACTATACACTCATTTAGTTTGGGAGGAAAAATAAATTAAAAAACCCACCATATGCTTGTTTTATATTCTTAATCTTTAATTATTTTAAAAATCAACTTAAACACCTCCGTAAGTTGTAAAATATCGCACCCAATTCGACACCGTTTCATCGGACAAATTCACTGATTCGTCTGATTGCGCTAGTAGTAGGCGGTATATTCTGTAACAACAATGGAGGTATTGGTTCATTTTTAAATGGCGTATATCGGTTTGTTTAAGTTGATTGTCATGATATTCCAAATCAAGTTGGTCCCATATTTTTTCTGTCGTTTTGCAGTTCCCAAGTAAATGGTATGTGAAATCTACTTTGTATATTTCTTTGTGGCACAAGAGGTAACGAGCTCGCTCAACTGTCTTGTCTGAAACAGTTTCAATCCATGCTTGTTGTTGGGTCAAGTTTTGGGGAAAACGGTCAAGATGATATAAATGCAACAATTCTGTCGACTTAGGTATTTGACAGGTTAGACACCAGAGATTCCCCCAAAAAGCCTTTTGTTTTGTAGGAGTGTGCAAACAATGGTGTTGCACCGCAAATACAGGTTCAGTCGCCTTTTTGACTACTTGATTGAGATGCGCAAATGAAATGGCCTTGTCAAGGGGTTTATTCCTTGCATCGCGCACATGTTGAAAAGGTCGGGTCCGGATTGTTGATTCATTCCAAGATTGCTTTAGACGAGAAGATCTAGGCTTCTCCCTGGTAGTACAAAATGATAGGAGAGAGAACCATGCATCTAAATATGACTTCTCTGAAGAGAAGGCAGGATGAGAAAACATAACTTCTTTGGGAGGCGTTTTCCCTTTAGGGCACCCTGCAGCGTAGGCGGTGGTTGGAATCGTTTTAAGGGGTATATTAGACATTGAGAGGTGCCCCCAATGGATTGTGACAAAGAACATTGTATTGCTCTCAGAGCTCCTTAATTGAGAATTAGCGAGGACTGAAGAGTTATCAACGATTTCATTTGCCACGCGTTGGAGCTTGGCACCAGTTCATCTTATCAAAGAAAAGATTGTAAATGATTTTGGCCCTTCTTCCTTTTAATTGGAGTTTTAAGTCAATTCAAGCCATAACCTCTGTGTATTGGGAGTGTAAAAGTATTGTCTTAGTAATCCTTAGAAAGAAGGTTCTAATCATGGTGTGCATTCTCAAGATCTCCACAGTCCAATGACTGACCATAGTTCGGATAACAAAGATGTATTTATCCCGATCGTCTAAAGGGCGTAAGGAAGGGAACCTATTAGCAGGCTGGAGACTGGGAACCGAAAATTTTGAAATTGCTTTATCCAGTCAACACTTTTTTCTGTCACCTAGATAGGTGATTGTCTCCGGCACGTACTGTTTGTAGGGAAAGTATAAGAGGTGGCGAATTGTTGAAGTATTGACTTTGTTAAAATAATAAATAATCGATTTTTCATCATTAACAAGACCATTGGAGACTTCTTGATATTGGGAAATGACTGTTTTAAGAATTGGAGCGTCTTCCCCTGTGTTTATGTATATATTGACATAATCGGCAAAAGCTGCGTATTTGACATAGATACCGGACAAAAAAGGAATTGAGATTTTTATACCTGTGAGTCGTTTCTGTAAATTTAGTAGAAACGACTCAAGTGTGAGAATAATGAGAGTAGGAGAAAAGGGGTTGCCTTGTGGCATCTCCCACCTTATAAATGTTCTATTGATATAGAGCAGGTCCCATTGGTTAGTAACTATGGTATTGATAATTCTGATGAACGAGGGCCCTATGTTAATTTGGGCAAGACTCGAGTAAGAAAGCTATGGGAGACTCTGTCGAAGGCCCTAGAAAAGTCTAACAAAAGAATGCTAGATTCTCCGGTAAACTGTTGGAGTTCGGGGTCAGAGTCATCTGTTAATTGTTTCTGTATTACGGAGGTAAGGTACCTGAATTCAGCCATGTTTTCGTTCATTTGTCGACTATTGATAAGCAGAATCGGTCTGAATCTTTTATATTCAATGATGAGAATGCATTTCATCGAAACGGTATGACGCCGTCGTTTTTCATATTATTTATCATGGGGGCTGAAAACTGCGAGAAAGCTTTCAAGAAACAGATGGTTATACCATCAGGACCTGGAGCAGCATCAGTTTTGCAGCGCTTTAGTGAAGCGTGGAGATCAGTTATGGTGAAAGGTTTTTCGAGATCAGATTTTTGATTTTCAGAGATCTGGGGAAATTCACGAATGAACTTTTCTATAAGATCATCGGAAGCAGTGTTCTACTTTGGCTGGAATAACTTTTCAAAGTATACCGTAGCTACTTGTAGAATGGAACCCGTGGTATTAACTTGTCCGGTGTTTAAAATTAATGAAGTATGGGAATTGAGAAGGATCATTGGAGATCTTCCTCAGCTGGATAGTGCTGTGACGCAATCGCAGCTCCTTCTACTTGGTTGATCGATGTAGCTTCCTGTGGGGGGTTTAGAGAAGCTAAACTATTTTGATTAATATTTGACTTTGGTGGTAGCCCACTGGTGTTCGAATCAGAGTTAGATTGCGTGCTGGCCCTCAATTGGTTGTTATTTTGAATAATTTCTTGATCTATGGGCATAGTGTCTTTATCCATTTGAATGTCACATTGAGTCAGAACATCAGAGTCAATAGCTGGCTGATATTATTCTGGGGACCCATCTGTTCGCATGTTATCGTCGTCAGATCCTTGCGACGATTTTGAGTTTGTTATATTACTTTGTGAATCACCTTTTAAAGAAGCGGGTGTGTCATTGTTTTCTGAGTTCATGGTGCGATTCACACCATTTTGAATGGAGACTTGAAAACTTTGACGATTTCAGAGTATGATGTATCGAAACATTCCCACACATTTTGGGATGATTCTGTGAATGCTTTAAACAGGAACATAATCGGGATCCTTCTGGTTACTTGAGGATTTTAATATTAGTTTGGAAAATAGTGTCTAGAAACGACAATCTGGTAACAGATATATGCACGATGCACGCAACAATTAATGCATCACCATGGTTTTAGATCTAGATATATGGGAATAAAGCAAGAGAAATATCCGAAGTCGGACAATCGAGTCTACAGTAAGATTCAAGAAAACATCCATCAAGGACCAACTAGATAATAGATTGTTGCAAGGAATAATTTCTTGAGCTGTTTTAGAGAATTTGAGTTACAGAGATTGAAACATGTAGAATATATGGTGCAGGCAATGAAATTAATTAAAGTGTAGTGTTTTGTTTGTAAATAAATGGCTCGTAAATGTCCAAGATATTTTTTTATCTATATTGTTGTCGTCATCGTTGATCATATGCCCGACTGAAACGTAGTGGGTTTGAGCACGAATTACGTCATCCAAAACCTAATGATTCCCATTTCTTTGGGTTGGGAACAATTGTCATTGAAAGTAAAATTCCTGGTTTGTCTTCTCTGTTACCTAATATTCAATCAATGCATACATGAAATACATGCGTACAGAGTTAAGGAAATTTAGTTAAACCTGCAACTGTGCATCCCACTTGGTACCTAGTCAATTATATGCATTTTCAATCAAAAAAAAATCTTACCGATTAGTCTAGTCTCTAATTCCACTACCCTGTCGCACTCTTGTTCGTTTCCGCATATTCAATCGGAAGTTTATGGTCTCTTCTTATAATATTCGACTTCATCAAATCTATGGTTATTTTCCAGGTCAATGAAGTTTTTGATACCAACACCTATTTCAAAACCTTTGATTGAAATGGGGGATTAGTAGATCCATGGGGCGTATTTATTTTTTAAGAGCATAAAACTTGCGGTACAGTTACGACCGATGCAAAAAAAGAACCAGAAAGCATAAGATCCACCAACTTACAATACACAAAGTATTCATGTGGTTGCATTGAAGCTTGCAACGACAAGACTCAAGAATCCTGTCTTCTCTAAGAGCAACTTTAACATAAATCGAAAACAAAGCCTTGCCGTATAGACAATTCTTTTCAACTAAGTTCGTAAATAATATGCAGCTGGAAAAAGTTCTGCAACTTGAATTAAGCAGTTACATCAGGTATGTAGGTCGATTCGTTGTCTAATAACAACGCAAATAGAATAAGAAACTTTATGCAGTGAGGATGGGGGTCCTTATTAACACGGATCTTCAACTTCTAAACTCCTATGTCAAAAAAAAAACATATCACAAGAGTATCTTAGATCGTAAGAATATTTTTTCTGCATAACGCATGTTGACACTACATGTCCAAGCCCTCGCAGGAATACCCTGATATTAAAAATATCTGAGAAATTTGCGAGTTCCAGTGCTTTGAGTGAGATATCAAGTGATGCCAAAAATTATAGCTTACAATAGACACAAGGTAATCAAAAAATACTCAACTACATAAGTATATATCTCCGTCCATGAAGGGTGTTTTTTTGTTCATAATTCAATATATATATCGATCTGACAAGTTGACCAAAACTAAATATATGAGAACGATCACCAGACGAGAGATAATTGTCATAATATTGGCGGCGATAACTCTTGGGCTAGTGATTTCCCAGTACAGTTTCTACGACGTCAAGAAAACTGATAGTTGGTTAAACAACGTTAACTATGATGGTTCTATTGATTCCACCCCACAAGCTGAGTATTTGTCTGATGTTTCTTCACTTGAAAAAACCCAGAGGATCGTGATTTTTCCTAACAACTATCCTGGTGCTCATCTTGAGGTTGATTATTTAGCATTGCAATCATCGCCATCTATTCAGAATCCCAAAATCATCCGGTTCAATCTTCACGACGATGCAAATCCATTATCACCTTCACATGTTCACTCTAACTTGTCTTCGCAAACGTTTGATTCATATTCAATGTCTGTGTTCAACTCAGGTAAGTTGATAGACAAGTCGCAGTGTCCGTCGTTGAAGCAGCAAGCTGATATTAAGGTTGGTCAACCCATGAATATGCCTGTTTCGTTGAAGAAGATTCTAATGGATCTCATGAAAAATAATCAAGACTACTACCAGGAAATTGCTACCTTTTTCAATAAAGAAAACAATTTGGAAAAATTGATTAAAGAGGAAGCAGTTGAAAAATTTTGGTTTAGGTTGGCAGGAAGTGCAGTGTGGTTGCAGCAATACGGGGTATATTTGATGACGTCCAGATTAATATTTTCACCCAAATGTGTTAAGAATAGACCTGTGGTATCCATAATAGTAGCACATGTTTACGACCAAAACTGGAATGAGTTGCAGGATGTCGAGTTGGTGGTACCCACAAACCATTTTGATTTGAATGATGAAACCGATACTGGTACCAAATTTGCTGCTATTACCTATCCTACTGTTTTACCAATACCGTTCTATCACAATGCATCTTATCTCAACGATAGGTACTATGGTCCTGAGGATCCCAGAATTTTGCTCACCAAAAACCCACAAGGTTTTGAAGAACCATTGATGGTCTTCAACGCCCAACATCGTAAAATAGTACAAACTGAACAAACTAACGAAAACGATTTTGGAATAAAATTCAAACAGTATAGATCAATGTTTGTTGCTTGGCCATGGCAGTTTCAAAGAGGCAAAAAAATCACTGAAGAGTTGTCTTCCGACTCACGGACTGATCTACAAATGTATACCAGAATTGTCGAATTAGGTCGCAAAGATATTCCAAGGCGAAAGCTTGAGAAAAACTGGACACCATTCATAAGATTTTCAGATCGTCAACAGTTTCAACACGATCGATATCTTTATTTTGTTTACAGGTGGAAAAATATAGAAATTTTGAAATGTCCATTGTCAAATACTGGAGATCGGTCGCTTTCAATTTGCGAATACGAATATCGGATGGATGACCAAATGGACAGGAATAGTCCTGTTGGTGAGTTAAGAGGAGGTACTCAAATGATAAATGTTAATGACCTCCTATACTCGTATTCAGACTACGTACCTGAAGCAAAGCAACTCTATGATTCAATTAAGAACCGTGAAATATGGATAGGATTTGCACGTTCTCATTTGGAAGCTTGCGGATGTGGTGGGTCGATGTACCGACCAAATCTAGTTGTCATGACAAGCGAGCAAGGCAAGTACTCGATTAATGCAATCAGTTCTTCTCTATCGTTGAACATCCCAGTACGTGGTTGGATTGATGGTGGTGGATTGTGTGATGGTGGTAGTGTCTTAATACCTAATGGTATTGCTAATTGGGTAGTTGGCCATAAGGATGACAAACTCAATGATATGCTAACCTTAGCATATTCTGTTTCAGACAAAACAGTCGAAGTGATTAAAGTAACGGGGATCTTAAAATCTTTGGTAAGGTCAGAAACAAACGATCAATTATCGGACAAATTTTGGACAAATATCAGCAATGACAACATCGACTGTGCATTGAAAACCTCAAGGGAGTACTGTCATAAATATGGTGAGGCGGTCAAGAAAGGACAAAAGCCAAGTTGAAATCTATGAATTTTATGGTAATCGTGTGTGTTACCGTTTAATTCAAAAGCAAGAGATCTAGTAATGTCTGGAATAATATGTAACAAAAATGAAAATGTAATGCTACAATTAGATATACCTATTTAGGGGTGGTGAAAATTTAAAGGGGTTGCTCATACAGAAGTCAAGATTCAAATTTTTAGGAACTATTCCCACAAAAGGTACCAATGACAAAGCAACCTAACTGAATGACATAACCCAGAACTCTGGTTTAACATCCGCTGGTAAGATGGGCTACAATGTCCAATATTTATAGATTGGACCATCATCGTTGGTCAGTTTCTCGACTGGAAAGTTTTTCTCTGCAAATTGAATACTGGCAAAATCATCTAGAGTCATTTAGATCCAATTGTTTTGTGTTGGAAGAGTTGTTACCATTGATAAAGGTATTGTACATAATTTCTCTTTTATTATCGAAACTGAAGGAATTGTGAAATCACTCGTTCTGTGAACAAAATCTGTTTATACATAGTTAGATACAATCTGAGAAGACTTGGAATATTGAAACTGATATTGGTGTAGATTCTACTGAGATATGGTTGTTCTCTGGGACTGATCTACTAGATGTGATTCTTATTGGTGGAAGTTTACCCAATTAACACGTCAGTTTACATGTTCGCCTAGTCATTGAGACTTTGGCGTTACGTTTGGCGCTTATTTGTAGCAAAGTTTGGGGCCTATACTTTGTACAACAGTCTTTCTTGTTGGTGTAGGTGGAAATGGATAGCGGTGTATTTGCAAGCACGTAAAAAAGTGGTTGAAAATTCAGCTTCTGACCAGAAGACTTTTTCCGAATAAATAATTTTTGGGGATTCTCTGGATCAAAATGACTTACGAAACATTTTTCCCAGATGGGCTGATTTCTGTAAGCTGTCTTAAAACTGACAGCAATTATACCGTGAAAGTTAAGGGAAGCTGCCTTAAATTTAAAAAGTACTTCATCTTTCATGATTTGACTGTCATTTCCGTAGGTGTCAATTACTGCAGAGTTAAAGTAGTTCGTGAGCCATTGAGCGTCCTGAGCTTGAAAGTCATCCGAAGAGTACCTTCAAGTTTGAGATTTTTACTCTGTGTACCCTTGCGGTAAAATATGATTCTTTCTGCTTCCTCAAATGTGTGTATTTGGTTATTTAGGGTATCTAGCTGTCCCCTCGTTGATTTTTGTTTTTTTAACTAAGTAACTATATACTCATTTAGTTTGGAACGGAAAATAATTGTTTTTTTTTTTTTTTAACTGAGATGCATTTATTGCTTTAATTACTTAAGTATATAAGTAGCTATATACTCATCTAGTTTGGAAGGAAAAATGGATTAAAAACCCACCATTTTGTTTTATATTCTTAATTTTTATTTTGATTTTTTTTAAAGATCGACTCAAATTCCTCCGTAAGTTGTAAAATAGCAAACAGAATTGGACATCGTTTTGTCAGTCGAATCAATTAATATTGATTCAAGAAGACAAAAATTTCTGGGAAACCGTTTGGTACATTGAGTTCGGTAAACTCAATGGGAACTTTGTCAAAATCAAATTGTTCGATGATTGCCTTCCACTCTCTCGTGCAGAGTTCTAATTTGAACCTATTTGTGTAGAAGGATTGTTGCTTTTAAAGATCAATTTTTTTTTTTAAACTAAAATGCATTTATTGCTTTATCTACTTAAAGTATATAACTATCTATATACTTATATAGTTTGGAAGGGGAAATAAATTAAAAACCCACCATATTGTTTTATATTCGTAATTTTTATTTTTATTTTTTTAAAGATTAACTCAAATACCTCCGTAAGTTTACTCAAAAAAAAATTTTTTTTTTTTTTTTAAAAAGTTGCTTGACAGTTCCAAACTGCTAAAGCGTGCTTGTGTGGCGACGCATACTACAGTGGAGTCCTACTTTTCTGGATATTATGGTGGGATACAAATATAGCATCGGTCAATTACGATTTCATGGGCCGGAGTTGGCCAGAAGAATCATCTTTTTTTTTTTTTTTTTTAACTAAAATGCATTTATTGCTTTATGTACTTAGAGTATATAACTATCTATATACTCATTTAGTTTGGAAGGGAAAATAAATTAAAAACCCACCATAATGTTTTGTATTCGTAATAAATTTTTATTTTTTAAAGATCAACTCAAATACCTCCGTAAGTTGTAAAATAGCGAACCCAATTCGACACCGTTTCATCAGACAAATCAATTGACTCGTCTGATTGCGCTAGTCGTAGGCGGTATATTCTGTAACAACAGTGGAGGTATTGGTTCATTTTTAAATGGCGTATATCGGTTTGGTTAAGTTGATTGTCATAATATTCCAAATCGAGTTGGTCCCATATTTTTTCTGTAATTCTGCAGACCCCAACTAAGTGAT